>VWZZ01004996.1:0-152635 GCA_013399095.1 Psophia crepitans
GGGGGGGGTGGGGCAGAAAGCACTTTGCAAATTTTAATTAACCTTCATATGCAGTCCTCCCATTCTGAAATACAGATTTATTAAGGTCATAAACAACCATCACCCATTCCAACCGGTGAGCTAATAAAGTAGCTTGACAACTCCAAAGCATTATTTTAAAAATCTTGTACACACAAAAAGCCCCAAAAGTCAGGAAGGAAGAAAAGCAGCTTCAGGCTCATGCCAGGCAGTGCAGCCACCTCGCTCTGATTTTTCCCCTCCCTCCCAAGCCTGGGTCCTGGGTCTGGGTGGCCATCCTATCTGTATCCACATTTTGCACCTCTTGTCTGTTTGTATTTAAACACTGTTTAGTCTTAAATCTCTACCGAAGTCAGGCTTGCCAGAGGTCCTGGGGCCAGAGGCGCTGAGTTATAACAGTTTCATTTTGAAAATGGGGCTGGGTTTTGTTTGTTTTAACGTGAGCACTTTGTATGACATATCCTGAAAACTCCCGTCTATCATCTTACATGTTATTGGATTAATACAGGAGAGAGTGGAGTCTGAAAGGCAGCTGTAAGACCTGCTTCTGAGCATCTTTTGCCTTTGCAGGGAAGATCTGTTTGAAAGGCAGCCTAACAGAGCAGACCTGCTTGAAATAAGGTACCACATCAGCCCCACCAGTCAGCACCGGTCAGAAATGCGAAGTGGTTCTTATAGGGAGACGCTTCACTTAGATGCTGCATCAGGTTCGAAAAGGATGGCTTGAGGCTTGTGCTGCCTCTCCCTGCAACTGCCACGAGCTCCTAGTCCTCTCCTTTGTCCCTAACAGAGGTCTCTGGTGACACCCTGCCACTGCGCAGAGCAGATGAGATTTTTGTCTGGGACAGGACGGAGCGTTGGCTTGACCAGTGCTGCTCAGACCACTTCAGGCAGAAAACTCTTTGTTCACGTGGTCCCCTCTGCTCCTCAGCGACACACCGCAGCACTACCTTCCGCCCAGTCATACCGGCGGATTCGATGAGACACCAAAGTAATAGCAGCTTGCAGGGAGGGGAGGAGGAGGAAATAAGACCTGTGTGCCATTGAACATGATCAGCCAAAAGAGCGAGGAAGAAAAAAGAGTGTGAAGAGACACAGACCCCGCCTGCGAAGCATGTGTGAGTCTCACACCTCTTCCCTGCATCCCAGCTCACCCTCACAGAAGGAAACACCCAGCTCGGGCCGAGGAGCAGCTGTCTGGTTAGGAGGTGGTGGAAAGCAGCTTTTGCTCTCACACAGGGCTCAAAACGAGCTTTGCACCGGCGGAGGTAAATACTGCTCTAACGCTGCAGCGCCTGGCACCAGCTGGGTGTGCTGCGGCAGGAGGGAGCGGGACACGGTTAGGCGAGGTGCTTACGGGTGTTTCAGCCAGGCTCAACCGCTGGCACAGGTCTGGGGTTTTTCATACATGGAAAAGTCTACAATTTGCCATCACGTTCAGCTTCTTTTAATAATTCTAATTTTTCTCCATCTCCTTCCATTTATCTTTCCTCGCTCTTCAGTTTGTGTTTTCCATCCGTTAGCAAGAATCACTCACCTTCCCCCACCCCTTTCCTGAAGCATCTCAGTATTTACAACTATAAACAGTTTGGGCTGTCCAAAATTCTTTAATTTTCCAGTGGATTATAAAACCATCAAAAGCAGAAAACTTCGGTAAGATTTGCTGTGATGGATTTCTGCTTTGGTTTGTAATCTTTGAGAGGAGCCATCACAAAGCCTGCCCAGAGAAGTCTCAGAAGGAGCTCAGGGGAAGACCCTGAAGTGACAGACCCTTCTTTAGGGACCACTAGCACATCTGTTGTTCAAGGCAGAAATTTAGAAACCTGCTGAGAGATCTCCATACCGCCTGACCAAATTTGGCCACTTTTTCAGCCTCAGAAAACTCTCAGACCGCACACAGGCAATAAATGCCAGCTGGAATTTGCCAGCTAAAGTATCTCTGCACTGAATGTGCTCCAGCTGGGGGCAGCGAGAAGCCACCTGAGCTTTCCAGGCCTCCCCTCATGGCGCACAAGCAGTGGGGGCACAGGCTGGGGTGCCAGCCCGGGGAAGGGGGGCCGAGGGCAGCAGTGGCAGCCAGTGCTCGGCCGGGGCCTCGCAGAGCGCTGGGGATGAAACTGTGTGCTCGAGAACTTCATTTGTCAGCTGTATTTGTTGGTGCCTGGGGTGGATGGGTGATTGTACAGCAGAGACATGGTCACGCAGTTAGTGAGACAGGATTTGTCAGTAAGGGACCAAATTAAAGTTGGTTTAGTAACTTCAGTTTTAGAGTTCCTTTTCCTTTAGTGCTCCACAACCCTACTCGAAGCTGGGTCATAAGCAAGATGAAGATTCCTGCTGTAACTGGACCACTGAGGAAGTTAATATTCACTGTGTGTAGAGTTCAAATATGCAAAAATTAAGGGTTTTGTGAGAAAAATGCTCAGGGCATCAAAACTGTCAGAGGTGTGTCTGTATTGTTCATCAAAATAATTGTTTAACTATTTATACCTCCACACCGCATTGCTGATGTTTATACACCTGTTCAAATAACAGAGCTGCTCAAAGGAGCAAGGTGATGTCTTTATAGAGAAAGCTTGTGTAATTGGCATAACCTCATCTCGGCTGGGCGCTATCATAGATTGCCTATAATATTAAATTACTGGGATAGGGAGTAAAAAGGAGATAAGCCCAGGAGGCGAAGGCTGGGGGGTGGGGAATGCCAAGGAGAGTAAGAGAAACCATCTGCAGAAGCAAGCTTCTCCCTGCAAGCAGCCTGGAAACCAGGCTCAGCAAAAACTGTTGTAAAAGTGAAGCAAGAGATAAAAATAGCAAGGCAAAAAAAAAAAGGAAAAAAAAAAAGAAAACAAAACAAAAAAACCCGCACCAGGAAACGAATGTATCTCCAACGCAGGATGAGAGAGTAACGCAGGAAATGTTCCTGCAGATAAGACAGCTTGGTGAAAAAACCAGCCACCCCCCCCACCGCCCAGCCTGTGCACTGGTCGTGGGAGGACCGTGTTTACCGCGACGTCACCGCAGCTAGCCAAGGTGAAGGCAGGGCGCTGCGTTGCTTTGACAGCTTATGGAGACCATGGCTGCTGCAGAAAACTGGCCTGCAAAAAAGGGTCAGAAAGCACAAAACTCTGCCAAAGCCATCGCCTGAAACGTCAGGCACAGGCACGCCGAGCAGAGCCGGCGAGAGGTGCCGGGGAGCGGCTGGCTGAGGTGGAGCCCCAGCCTCTAGGTGCGAGGCAGCCGGGAAATGCCTCTAAGCAGCGCCAAGAAAGGTTATACAATTAACACAAGGTTACTTACGGAAAGCCTACAAAGGAAAAAAATACCCTGTTATGCTTCTTGCTAGCAAGCCTCCTTTCCTATTTTGTTTCTATTTAATTCCAACTGTGAGCAGAAGGGAAAGTTGAAAGAGGAGAAACCTCTAACCCCTAACAGAGTCCTCTAGGCCTCTTACAGCCCTCCAAAGAACTGCAGCCACACAGGCTTTACATTCCTCATCTTGTACAACAAACTGGGCATTGAAACAAGATTTTCCGTGTTTGCTTTCTTCATGTTACAAAAATTAGAAAGGAACAAAAAAATACAGGCTGCACTGAAACACACAGACCCAGAGGGACATTCCTGGGCGTCCGCCCTGTCTCTAACCCTGGGCTGGCACTTTTAACTCCAGCTTCTCTGGAAACTCGAGCCACATCAATGGCCATCGTGAAGCTTTTCTGCCATGGCTGTAACTCTGGCCGCAGGTCAGTGAAGAGCCATGGAAGCATTACAGGAACCCTGTGGTCCAAATGGGCAGTCAGTGCCACCATCCCCCGAGGTATAGGCATTCATGGCTTTAGGGTCCCTGGAGCTTTGCTCTGCTGGAAACAGAGTCATAGTCACACAGTGTCATCAAAGGGCTGAGGTTGGAAGGGACCTCTGGAGCTCATTTGGTCCGTCCCCACCGCTCAAGGAGGGAAACCTAAAGCAGGCTGCCCAGGACCATGTCCAGACAGTTTTTGAATATCTCCGAGGATGGAGACTCCACCACCTCCCTGGGCCACCTATGCTAGTACTTGGTCACACTCAGTGAAAAAGTGTTTCCTGATGTTCAGAGGGAACCTCCTGTGTTTTGATCTGTGCCATTGCCTCTGGTCGTTTCACAGGGCACCACTGAAAAGAGCCTGACTCTGTCTTCTTTGCACCCTCCCTTTGGGTATTTATATACATCGGTAAGATCCCCCTGAGCCTTCTCTTCTCCAGGCTGAACTGTCCCAGTTCTCTCAGCCCTTCCTCATAGGAGAGATGCCCCCATCCCTTAATCATCTTTGTGGCCTTTCACTCTCTCCTGCATGTCCATATCTGTCTGGTGCTGGGGAGCCCAGAACTGGACCCAGCACTCCGGGAGCAGCCTCACCAGTGCGGAGGAGAGGGGAAGGATCACCTCTCCCGGCCTGCTGGCAATGATTTGTCTAATGCAGCCCAAGGACACTGTTGGCCGCCTTTGCCACAAGGGCATGTTGCTGGCTCAGTTTCAACTTGGTGACTACCAGGGTCCCCAGGTCCTTTTCTGCCAAGCTGCTTTCCAGCTGGATGGCTCCCAGCAGATACTGATGCAGGGGGTTGTTGCTCACCAGGTGCAGGATTTTACACTTCTTGAACTTCGTGACACCACAGGCTGGCCTGAACTGAACCAGTAGCCCTGCATAATCTGACCTGACTATAGAGCAAGCCTCCTAGATCACATTTCTGAGGAGTAGCAGGTGGGGAGTGGCAATGCCAGTTTTGGGTGCTGCAGGGAGTGGCACTGCAGCACCCAAAGCTTTTTGAGCACTTAGGCTTTAGGTTATTGCAAAGAAGCAGCAGCAGAGGGGAGTAAAACCCAACCTGCCAGGGCTTCCTTGGTGGCTAGCAGACAGTGAGTCTTCAGCCTCCTCCCTTCCCATCACAGGTTTATTGACTACTGGAATCGTGACTGTAACCACCGCCAAAACAAAATGACCATTCGTCCCCAGATTGTTAGCAGATGTTGGGAACATCATAGAAAATACATAAACCCCTAAACTGGTCTTTCAGCGAGAGATTAATATTATAATGTCATCCCAGCACAGTGCTGCTCACAGTAACCTGCCGAGCCAAAGAAAGTAATTAGCAAAGTTAAGACTGTGCTGTAAGTCCAAATACGGGAAGGGGAAAATGGAAGTTTATCTTAAGCTATCCTTAGCTCACCTTACTGCGTCTAGACGTGGCAGGTTGTCAGAGAACTGTCTAAGCGCCTTGGCAGAGGGTGTGCAGCAGATCAAGTCCTTCAGCCCCCAGCCGAGCAAAGCATGCCTGATACTTACAGACTGGAGCTCACTGGGAACCTCAGCAGAGCACAATCGGATTTTAAACCTGCATTTTTCAGTCTCCTGATGTACTGAGGCACAGAGTCAATTTGAAAACAAACCCAACAGAACAAATCTTATGCAGAAAGGTGTGAGACTTGCTACTCTTTCACTGCCTCTTCTGGGCTTTTTGAAAAGGTCTGAAGAATGGCTCGCTAGAGAGACCTCCATGGCCTATAAAAGGAAGACAGTTAAGTGTCAGCATAAGGGACAAAACTCGTGAAATTTTGCACTGGCTATGATCTAGCATCACAAATCCCCTACACATTCACAAAAACCACCCTCAGGAAGTAAGATCACATTGGGCGAGAGAAGGAACATGAGTAGTAGGGCTGTGGATTCAACAGTTTTGATAGGAAACAAACATACCCAAAGAAAAGGGCTACTAACACTGAACTACTCACCCTACTGCTTAGCTAAGGAGAGTTTAATGTTCTCCCATGTGCTGGTGCTCTTTGAAACTATGTTGGTGCAACAGAATTTGCTTGAGACGCGGGGTTTCAAAGGAAAGCTTTGACATGTTTTGCTGTACAAATTAGTACCTAAGATGCAGCAATAGAAGGAGATCAAGATGGGCAAGAGTTGGTGACAAAGAAGGGAAAAGGCAAAAGGGAAATGGAACTGGGAAGAGTCAATAAGCATGAGCAGAGCTCGAAGCAGACTATAGCAGTTACATCGTCATTTTGCTCTTATGCCAGTACTGTATTTTGAAAACACAGTGTTTTTCTGTTCCCTGCGGCATAGCCCACGAAGTCGCAGGCTAGCTGTGCCAAAAGCCTTCAAGTTAACATGCTGTATATTTATATAATTAAACAAATAAGAGGCCACTTCGTCCACGGCATTTAAGCCTATATATTTCAAGATCTAAACAGGTTTTGAGTGGCAAGGTTTAGTAAGGTTATTCCATAATTACCTACTATGAAATTCCTCCAAAGCTTCTGACTGCCTGCCTGCTGCTACAGACACATACTGGCACAGCCAGACCACGCAGTACAGCAAATTCACCCTCCCGCAAACCTCTGTATCCGCACACCTCCTTACCTCACCCCACCCCTGTCTGAGATCAGACGTGCTGCCGTGTGCTGGTTCACAGCGCGGCAGGAGTTGAAACTGGAAGTGGCATGTTTAGAGAGTGGTCATTTAGCACTAGCACAGGCTTCATGAGTTTCCACTTGCCTTGATATTAAACAGGTGTTAAACAGTAGGCAATTTTATACACTTCTTTTAACTGGAAACTGTCTTGAGAGCAACGAAAACCTCACAGAGGAGGTTTTGTGAAATGTCAGAGGGAAACATCTGTTATTCAAAATCCTAATAGGAGGAAAGCGCACTCCAGTTAGAAATTTCTCTTTTGCACGTTTTTCCTGTGCTGGGAAGTGTTCCTCTGGGACTCCCACTCTCGCCTGCCTGCAGCTTTGCTGGTTGAAGGCTTGCTTGCAAGAGCGGTAGGATCTAGAGCTTCTAGTGATTCAGACCCAAGCCACCAGAGAGCAGCCGGGGTGAGGCAGCGCAGCATCACACAGCTCTTTCCAGGCACGCGAGGCATGCAACAGCTAAGCACCCTTTTGCCTCTTTAATTTGCTGCACTTCCAGCAAAATCTGACTTTTAAGCCGGTGTTCATCAAATTGTGTTGCTTAGCAGAAAAAAAAGGTGATTTCATGGCCTGTCCTTTAACTGAAGTTTGCTGAGGACATTGAGCACAACTCCAAATAACAGCCAGGAATGAACGATGAATGCTTACAATATAGACAGAGTCATCATATTCCTCCTCTCAGCATCTACTGTTGCCTATCAACCACAGGCAACTGGGCAACTCAGACAGGGATTATCCTGAGGGATAAATGTGAGATGGCTCCTGGAAAGCTGTCGTTTCGGTTGCAGGTGCAGCCCTGGCTGCTCCGCTGGGGCTCAGGCAGGGAAAATGATACCTCTCAGAGCATTATGCAGCTGGTGTTTCAGCCACCTCTGACACCGTCTCCTTTGCTGCCCCAAGGATGCTGTGGGTCCCCAGCTTCTCACACCTTCAGAAACTCTTGACAAGAGCAGCTCAGTGGTGATGCAGTGGGTGCTTTTCTATCTAGACCTGGGGCTCAGGATATGACCTGAATCCGATGACATCTCGGTATTATTCATATGCAAAACTCGGAGATCCGAAGTAGATCAGCAAGACAAGACATACTCAGATTCTTGTTTCTACACTCATTTCTTTATTCTTCAACTCAGCGCAGGGGTTGGCGTGCTCCCATGTGAGGAGAGAGAGGTTAGCAAGTGAAACCACAAATTCTTTCCTCTCTGACCCATGAGCAGGTGATGGCCAAAGCAGAAAACAAACCCGGTCCTGGGGGACTTCTGTTAGCTCCGTTCAGCTTAGGGCAAACTCGTAGAGCCAAAGACACTGGTTGTTTACTGCTACACTGTCAGCTTTAAACTGCTGAGTGTGGCTGTTTGACTAGAATAAATAGCTTTTGTTTCACTCCTCTGCTGTCTTTTGCTCCTGCATGTATTGGCTTATTGGATTAAACTACACAGATTAAGGGGATAAGCTAATCAACAAACAGGCATCGAACCCCGCAAGGCTGGAGCAGATGGTGGTGCAGTGCACACTGCCAGCTCAGCCTCGACCTGGGAGCGTCGGTCCTCCAGTGCACGCCACTGTCAGAGCAGGGACGGGCTTGCCTTAGCCATCGCTGGGGCACCACACCCGTGGGCGAGCATCACTGCACACGCTCAGCTGAGAAGTCACATCCACATCCTATTTGCCTGGACTCATCTTCTTCTAGGTTTGTGTCATCCCGCTTGGTCTGTGTTTGCGCCTGCGTTGAGATGTCCTGGCATAATTTTAGACCCTGACCAAGTACTTGCAATGGCTGTCCCGGCAAAAGCCTCAGGTGAACTCAGCCCAGGGCCTGTGACACAAAAACCTATAAATAGGACATGCAAGCGTTTGTTAGCCACACATTTTCATGGGGCCCTGTTTAGCCAACAACAGATGATTGGCACGGGACAGAGCTTATGTATGAGGCAAACCCCAAACCCTTACCAGGCATTCCTGCGCTGATTTACTCGGTCATGGAGTAAGCAGCTCAGGCTGCTGACAGGGTCGGGGTGCTGGCTGCCACTCTTTGTTACAACCTTTAAATGAGAGAAAAACCCCACCCCTTTGGGAAGACAAGGAGTGACACATGTATGTATACACATAGGCACTTTCTTGTCCAGGTGTGGGCTCAGCCAGATGAGGTCTTTTTCTTTTTCCTCTGAGTAATCTCCAGAGACACCACGCTTGAATTCACAGAATCATAGAATCACTAAGGTTGGAAAGGACCTCTGAGATCATCAAGTCCAACCATCAACCTAACACCACCGTGCCTACTAGTCCATGTCCTGGAGTGCCTCATCTATGTGTTTTTTGAAGATCTCCAGGGATGACAACTCAACCACCTCTCTGGGGAGCCTGTTCCAATGCCTCACTACTCTTTCTGTGAAGAAGTTCTTCCTAATATATTGTCCCAGCTCTTCACACGTTGCCGTGATACTCCCCACTGCATTTGCTGTAAGCTAGCCTCCCAAAAGGCTTAGTGTGAAGTCCCTTTTAAGAAAGTTATTTGACATTCATCTGCGACTCAGTTCCAGGGAAGGTTACCTTGGATAGGCTGCAAAGTTATGATGTAAATACATGTAGCTTTACCTTACGGAGCTAACTCAGCCCTGCCTGGGGACCCGCCACTGAGCCTGCAGGGAAAACCCAGCAAATGCCTCTGCAACGTGCTCTGTCTTTCTGGCAGAAGCAAGACTGCTGTTTTGACAGACTGTCAAACCCCATGCCTCACACTTCAGAGCTAGTGCAATGCCACAGCCACCTCCTCGCTGCAAGATGCCCGATCACAGACATGTCACATGGCCGTCACAGTTACCCTCTCCTGCCCTCCACCTGCTCCCTCACAGTCCTATTTCCCATATTGTTCCCCTGAACCGCTGTGGTTAGTGGTACGGTTGCACATCCATTCTTAATCTGGCCGCATGCTGGTTGTAAAAGAGGCATTTCTGATGCACTGCTCATGAGGTAGGCAAGGGCCTTGAGCACTGTGCATTAAGTTCATGCATTTCAAAATAAGAATAAACATCCCATTTTCATTATTCTTCTAAAAATTCAGTGGAGCAGGAAACCTGACCTCCATAATTGCCTTCCCATCCGAGGCAGAAATCACACGAAGTGAAAAGGAGCCAGCTTCTCATCCAAAAGCACACTTTTAACCTTCTATGAACACACAAAGGTGATGCAAAATGCCCATATTTTATCTGCAAAGGTTGTTTCGGGCTAAGGCAGCACAGGCTGACCCAGCTGGGCATGGGTTATACAAGTAAATAATGTGTCCTGAAACACTATTTCAGCATGTGTTCCTATTAGAAATATGGCAAAAAAAAAAAATTCTGGGTGCCCCGATGGACAACTGCTTCACCTCCAAGGGGAGTCAAGACTGCACTTTCCAGAGCCGCAGCCACTGCTGTACAAACTTAAAAGCCCCAACGCATTCCAACCTGCGCTGTGCAAGCCCCTTTCTCCAGCCTCCACTCCATTTGCCTTCTTTCAACTGCCTTGATCTCGTGGACGGAAACATACAGACACTTACTGCAGGAGCCTTGTCCCTTACAGAACGCCCAAGCCTTGAATGAAGTTGCGAGCTTTGTGTGAATGGCTTAACCTTCACTAATTAGGAGCCCTCTTTTTAAGGATATATTTTTTAGGCTATACTGACATCTGCAGGTGCACCATAATGGATTTTGGAAATTAGACATGCCACGGTTAAAAAATCAGCCTCCAGGTTTGCAAAGGAAACGATGATTGCTGTACTCTGTCTGAAGGGAATAGAGGAGCGATGCAAGTTCCCACGAGAGGGTGCTACGCAGTTCGGTGGCCAAGCTCTGCTGCCAAACCTGTGCTGATGCTCTAAGAGCAGACAATTGCTTCTTGCTCATGAAATTCTTCTCAGGCCAGTAAATTACATCAGGCCAACACAGTATAGCACCTGCAAGCTGCAGCTCCTCAAGATTAGCAGAAAGTTGCATTTAGGTATATTTTTGCTGGTATTCAAACCTGTGTTGACCAATGCTGGTCTTAATTTATTGTTAAATTTAAGCCAGAGAAAAATGTCATTTGGAAAAATGCAGAAGACTGTAGGTGAGCATGAGGATCAAATTAACATAGGGCATTGTTAATTGAACTTAGAAACACCCATCAAAATTGTCTTCAGCCAGAACATAATGTGCTTTACAAATGTTCCCAATTTTTTACAGTTCTGCTCTTATGGTGAAGAAGTATTACGTTTCTGCTTGCTTGCAAAACCGCAGCAAGATGTCATGTGTTCTTCAAAATCAAGCAGGATTCAGAGTCTCTTGCCTCTAATGAAGCGGTGCACAAAATACCTGCGAGAGATGCGACTTGAAGCAGCTGAAAGACAGAGTGAAGCCCAGGCACCAAGACGGGGCATTTCTGCGGCTTAATGTGCACCTGGAAGTTACAGAACTGCAAGAAATTAGCTGAAGCTTAACTACCCATGGCAGTGCTATCGTATAGCAGTTTTGCAAAGGTGAGTTGTTCTTAGATAATTTATTCATAAAGTAAACACACACACAGACTTATCCTCATTTTCCTCCCAAACACTTTTCTGGATTCTAGAAGTATTTTCTTACCAATACAAGACTTTCTGTTTTATCTCATCCTCAAAGTCTTTCAAGGCATGAGGACTTGGAAAGTGATTGAGTTACTTCTAGGTAATCTTGAAGTATTAAAAAAGAATAAATCCACGAAAACAACACACAGTCCTATTAGTTTAAACAGAGAAACTTCCAGTATCTAAGCTGCGATTCCTTTGTCTCACATCGGATGAAAACTCAGGCTCCTTGCCCACTGCCTAATGGGCCTCAACAGACACCCAGGCACGCCTGAGCGTAGGAGCCCCAAAGGAGGGGGCTGCAAGGAGAAAATCTGCATCTCCTCCTCTGCAAACTGCCCTTGTGCAGTCGGTGCTCAGGACCTGCACCGCTGAGCATGCTGGACCCCTTGCAACTCATCCCAGAGGCAGCAAAGACGGATCCTGGAAGCTGTTATGTTTTAAGATGAGATTGGCATGGTGTAGAACCTGTAATAAAAGGAATTATGTGTCATGCAAACGAACTCCGTCAGCTGATAGACAAAACAGCAGGAGAAGGGCAGAGCAAAGTATTGTCTCTCCTGTGAGCAAAACCGGGGAGGACTCAGGCAGCTTCCTCTTGTGCTGAGGACTAAGTGCCCCTACCAGTGTGCAAGGGGAGGCAAGTCAGCTAACGTAGCTGTCCTCCGCACCGTGCCTGGGAGCAGCACCCCGGAGCTGGGCTGATGCTTTAGAACAGCTCTCAAAAAATTGTAGCGAAGTTTAAAAACTGCCTCAGGGTGCATTAGCGCAGAGTGCTGGCCAGCTACGGGACAGGAGCCTGTAAGCGTAAGCAGCGAACTCCTACCAACAGCATGCGCTCTGTACCCATCCCCCAGGGGAGAGTCACAAAAAAGGGGTTTTAAGACTTTAACTGTCAGCCGGTACCCACCACCCCGAGTGACATCCCTAAGCTCTCTGCACACTGTATGGCTGCAGGGAGTCAAGCACCTGTGAGTAAGGAGTGATGGAAACCAAGCTGCAGGGTGAGGAGTTACCCTCTAATTGCTGTACAGCGATTTGGAACCGCTCAGGACGGGTCTGTCTTGTGCACCTCCCTGCGTAACCATGGAAGTTCTGCGGTAAGAGCGGTGGCTTATCTCCAGCTGAGATTCACAGCCTCTAAGCTACAGAGTCTGTAGCCCTCCAGGCACAGATGTCTGCGTCCTTCTATAAATCCTGTAATTCTCTGATGAGGCAGGAGGCAGAGGTACAGCTCTGCTCTGCCCCAATGGCTTTGGGCATGTCCCTCCCGGCCCCTGATGCTCTCGCAGTGGGAGTCCAAGGCAGAGGCACTGTGGCTTTTCTAGCCCCTCTAGCATCTAGCAGGAGTCACTCCTCTTGCACCACAAGAACAGGACAAGTCTGGGGAGCTGGAACTGAATTGTATCAAAGAGACAGAGAAACTCCCTCAGCAAGTCAGATATGGCAGTTCTGCAGAGGTTGCATCGAGTGTGAACTGAGCTTCTCTTCTCCATCCGTTTAACCTCACCCGAGGAAAAGCTGGTCCTTCTGTGCAGAGAGGCTTTCGAACGTCCTGTAGAGAAGGTGGAGGCTGAAACCACTTGAATATCAACAGATCTTCATTGCTGTCCCTCAGTTTATATTTGGCATCCAGAGAGAGATCTTGACCTAAGTGTTGATCTGTGGAGCAGCTCCGCAGCCCACAGGACATGTCCCAGAAGTCCTCAGCAGCACAGCATCTTCCAGGAGTTCACCACTTGGTCATAGCTTTGGTGTATGGATGCTCACATCTTTGTGGTCAAATTCAATACAATAAGCAAAACCTCAAACCAAGCAAACTGGCCATGAACCCATTGTTTCCATCATAGCTTTACACATCTGGAGAGAAAGAAAACTCCCCACCTCTGTATGAGACCTGCTAAAGTCCCTGTACTGAGGACCTTGCTCACAAGACAGAGCTTTAGTTCAGCAAAGAGGAACATGGGAGCAGATAGAATCCTCATCCAAGCCCTACTTGCTGAAGGATGAGGAGAGGAGAAAGGAAAACAAACCTGAATCAGAACCCAGAATGTGTGTTTTGGTTTGTGTTTTGTGATGGTCTAAATTTGAAGTCTGGTCTGACAGCTTCTGAAATGCAAGGAGTTCAAATTCAGGTCCAGACTTCGTATCTGAACCCATTCCAAGTAAAAACAAAAAGGATGAAGTCTTTTGCAGTCTGAAGATTAGACACCTTTATCTGCCAAAATGTCTGTTACCAAGCATGAGTTTAGGACAATTTAAAAAAAAAGAGGAGGCAGTGGACTGCATTTATCTGATTTTTAAGTAGTCCAGAACTGAAAATGCCACTTATGAAGACATAAGACATTAGCCCAGCTCTGAAGCTGGGAGTTTTCCAAACTATTAAAAACCCATGTAACACATTGTCAAAACAAGTTACAGGTAAACAAGCATACAACAGGTGAAAAATGTGACTGCAAGGGGTGTGATGACAGTTCTGTTTGCACAACACATTAATTTCAAGGTACTTGAGCATCTGTTATATATTTAGTTTCTTTCTGCTAAAGACAATAAAGCAGGTGAGCATCGCTTACACCTAAAGGACCATATGTTTGTGAGATGCTGGGAGGTGCACTTCACTTCAGGGGAGAGCAAAGCAGACTGAATTTCTTCTTTGCACAAACTGTTCTTCATTATCATAAAGTTATTAATGCAAGTGATTTAAAATCATGTACACAGAATACAGCACCTGGGCTAAATGCCCCCTCTTCCTTTCTCCCAAGACGAGAGTCTTGCTTTGGCTTTTGTGGATAAATAAAGTATAGAAAGGAAAGTTAAAAGTGGCTGCTTGCTTGTATCTTTTTACTCCATCCTCTCCTAAGTGGTCAGGAGGGGAAATTGGAACTGAAAAGGGGGCTCCCAGGCAGGTTTATGCTTCTAAGGAGAAGCTCCCAGGTGCTTCACTTAAACCCTCAGCTGGAGACAGGAAAGGAATAGCCAACTTTGTTTTGAAAACTGCTGTTTACGATGTTCTCATTCCCAGAAACACAATGATGGCTGCTTTTGCTCCCACTCTTTGAGGTATGTTCTCATGTTTTGAGGAAGCAACAGTCTGAGGAAAATGGTGACCCCACTTTATTCAATATGTGCGAGACCATACTTGCAGTACCACATCCAGTTTTGAACTCTGTAGTGCAAGATAGACATTGATAGACTGGATCATGCCCAACGAAGGTGTTTGGAGGCTGGTGCACATGATTCTTCAAGAGAGGCTGAGAGGGCTGGGCTTGCCCTGCTTGGTGAGGGATGGCTGTCAGGGCTCCTTCGAATACCTAGTGGGAAGGAATGTAGGAGATGGAGCCAGATTCTTCTTGGTGATGCACAGCAAGAGGCAATGAATACAAGTTGGAACATGAGAAATTCCAGTTAGCTAGTAAGTTGGAAGTTATCTGCCATGAGTGGAGTTTGGGTGAGATCTCCTCCTGAGGTCCTTCTAATCTATGTCATTCTGTAATTCTACAATTGGGTACTCCTCCATGGAGGAACAACCCAACTTCTTCACACTTCAGGTTTTAATGGGAAAGGCAAGGAAAGGGAGAGAAACCATATGAAAGAGAAGATGCATCTTTATTTGACTACCTGGCTTCCAGGACAATTCAGCTAGAAGGGCCCAAGTAAAGAAACTCCCCTCACTTGTAGCCACAGCAACGGGAAGGTCACCCCACTCAAATGGTGAATGTGTCCACTCTTTATTGACCCCTGCACCACTGAGCCAGTCAGGCCTCAGCCTGGAGAGAGGTAATAAATGTAGAAATTAGATTTAGCTGTGTGCACTAACGGGCCAAATGATTTGGTATTAATGTAGGTGCAAAAGCAGAGCTTCAGAGGAGTTTCACTGCAGTTAAGAAGGCTGGTCAAGTTGTAACAGCAAAATATTGCTAGCTGTGAAGATCTCCAGACTGCTTCCTGAAGGGTTTTTGAAAACAAATAATGCTTTTCCTTTCCAAGTCTAAGGAATTCAGGTGCTACACTGCAAATCAGGGTTGTGCTACAAAGACAGAAAAATTGTCTCTGAAAGACATTGAGAGGGGACTATGTGTGTACTGAAGTACAGAAGTGCAATTGTTATGGTGTAATCTTGCACAATGAGTATGTGTAATGGTAACAAAGGGGAAACTATATGAAAAAGTCAGTGGATTTACTGCTTGAATGGGTTTTGTTTAAAAGTGAAGCACTGCTGTTCCAAATAGTACTTAAAGTGGGTTTTTTTAATGTTTTAAATGCTTGTTTATTAAGGAACTATACCGTATTCTCTCACTGGTGTTAGTGGGGACTACTGACACCTTCAGTCAGCAACTAAGATCCAGGCAATGGGTTCTGGAAGGGCAGAACTGAAGCCAGTGTTTCAGGAAAGGGTTAAACAGAGATCTCCTGTAAAGGAGAGCTGGATGGTTACGCATTAAGCAAACCTGCCAGGGTTCTATGGCTGGCGGTCTAAGGGTGCCCTTTCAGCATCCCCAGGCCATTGACGATAAGAATTTCTCTGGGCCAAGGGGCTGGTCCCTGCCCAGGACTCCTCACTTTCCCCTGTACCAGTGCTCCCAGCAGGGCGGCACTGGTGGCAGGGGGAGCAGCCCCTGGGGCGTTGCAGGACCAGGCTGCCCTCCTCGGGCAGTCCCCAAGGCTGCTGGAGCAGCACGTGTTGTCGGCCAGGGGCATTTGGTGGGGAGCACGTGAGCTGTGTGAACTCCCCAGTAGAAAACCAAAGCTGTGCCCTCTCCTGCTGCCTCCTCCCCTGGACCTCCAGCAGCCCAGAGCCCCCCCAGAGCCCACTGCCTGACATTGCTTTATTTCTCTGCCGAGGATGAGCCTGGAGCATTTTGCCTTTCAAACCTTCCTGCGCCCCAGGGATGGAGGTAATGGAAGACCTGGCAGGAAACACACATACATGCCCATCACCGCAGGGGGGGGGCCCCCGCACTGCCTTTGGAGACCCCCTGGCAGGAGGCTCTGGCCCCGGGAGGGGACCACACCAGCATCAATAAACATTTACCAGTGCTGCCATCATTAATCCATAAGCTTTTTTAAATAAAGAACATGAACCTAAATAAAGCCAGGGAAAGTGTATATATAAAAATAGCAGGAAACACAGGAGACTTGGAGTAGCATCTTTCCTGTACTGGGGGGTTTCCTTCTGCATAAACACAACAATAAATAACAAGTGCCTCAACTAACAGCTATAAATAGCATCTCGTGCGCACACTCTGATGATTTACATGCTTACCCCGGAGTGATTGGGCTGGAACGAGTTGCAGTCTGTTCCTCTTCCTACATGGCAGGAGTTCTCCCATTACCTAAGCTTCATTGTTTTTGCACTTTGTATTCCAGGGCTTCACACACGGCTTGTTTGCCGCTCAGTTCCTTCCCGTGTCCAGCTTCCCCCCCGCCAGTATTTCTAGCGACGGAGATGACACCTGATGCTGAGCTGATCAATGGCTGGTTTCCTTCCTCTGAACTCACCCCGTCCCACACACACCACAGCCCATCAGCTTCCCAGATGTTCCCGCTTGTTTTGTTTCCATCGGATATTTGAAAACATTTCAAATCCACAAGCGGTTGGATGAAAATAATTCAGGCCTCGAGCAAGCGTGCCGACTTCAGTCGTATGTGTCCTGTTGAAGGATACGCGCACACACACATACTGTACACACTCTTTTCACACGTGTGCATGTGTACATGTTTTCTCATGCAAATAGCATGTTTATCCTGCTGGTTATTCTTGGTATGGAACAGCATCTTTTCAGACAGAAAGTACTGCAAAGCACCAACAGGAAGCTGGTATTTCTTGGACTGTTGTAGGAAAGGCACCGATGGAAGTTTCCCTTGGGAAAATACATAGCATCTGAGATTTCTCCTTTCATTGACAAGCTTATATAAATGAATCTTGATTGTATGAGTTGCTAATCGAGAGGATTCAATATAACTCCCCTTGCTGTCCTGACTCAACCACTGTAGAATTGCATTTGTCGCCTTTAAAGCATTCCTGCCATCTCAGCTAAGCAGAGGCCAGAAAAAGGGAACTGCCTTAGTAAAGTACATCAGTGTCCCAGGACAGGGGTTCACAAACTTTTTATCTCATGTGCCAACTCTCAGCCTTTTGAACTACAGCTCCACAGATGAATGCCATCTCCTCTGCAACCACATGTTGCTGGAGGTGGTTCAAAGGCATATGGGGAGTGAGAGCCTGTGACAAGGAGAAGACAGCACCGTTTCTACTGAAGGCAGGAAACAAGCCAAATGAGAGCTTGTGATGTACAGACGAAGTCAAGACTGTGCTTGCGCAGCCCGCTGCTCTGTCAGCCTTGGCAACTCCCACAGGCAACAGCAGAGTCAGAACTATTGACTGAGAACTGTTGGCCAAGGAGAAGTCACCTGCTGCTTTGATATTTCTTGTAGGGAGATTCAGAGGCAGCCCTCCCAGTTTATCCCAGCCCCCTGAAGACTGACATTTCTCCAGCAGCAGTAACAATTGCGAAGATGATGTGCCTGCACTGAGGCTCCACACAGCTGCGGGGTGCTGCAGAAGGGCTGGAGGCACTCCCACTCATGACGATTGTTTGCCTGCAGCTGGATTATGCACATGGTTGCTTCCAATATCCACAAAAGGTTGAAGAATGCAGAGAAAACAGCTCAGACAATTGTTTATTTGTGTTAAAAAAAAGGAAAAGAAAAAGACTCTCTCAGTGGAGAGCGTCAATTCATGGCCAAGCACGTGTCTTTGGGACTAGAATGAGCAGTGCCTCCGCCAAAGGAGATGAAAGCTGATAGCTTCTGCCAGGCTGGACCATGACACCACCTCATGCTTCTGCCTTACCACAAGTGATAGGACAGCCTCTCCCTGAGTTGAGTCCAGCAGAATTAGGGTCTCAACCTCTTTGTGCATCTGTCAGTAGAGGGCAATGTAGTTACAAATAACTGACCCGCTCCAGGTCCCCACCCAGCAGAAGGCATAGACCTTACCTAGTATTTCATACTGCCATGTGTGACCTAACAGTGTATCCTGCTGTTATGTGCCGTGTTTAACATACCAGTAACACTATGTCATGCAGCTGATACTAGAATTAAGGTCTAGGGTATTTGTTTATGAAGGCAGGTTCCCTTGCGATCACTGCTATTTGTGGCAGGGGGAAAGGAGAGGACACAGCACTGGAATGGGTTTCCAGTGGGCGTTTGTTTACTGTACTTTCGATGCACTGGTTTATCAGCCCAGGGAATAAGTTATAGCTTCCCAGCCTGCCTGTCTGGTTACAAATTCCAGTCTGTTCCTCCAAGCTGAATATAGAGAGCAGCTGGCCGAAGCTAAATGAATAATACTGCCTCACAAAACAATAGTGCTGGGCTCAACATGTTGCACAGACATCTATTTTGAGTTTGGATATTTAAAGATCGAGGAGGCATAACAGGCACATTTATGGGGCAGCAATTACCAGCAGCTTGCAGACTGTGCCTTGGATATGAACAGATTAACACCTTCCTCCCTGCGTGTGTCAAATACTCCAGTAAAGAGTTCACGTCCACAACGAAAGTGTCTCTGAAGAGCTGGCAAGTCCTTCCGCTTCTCGTGCACCCAGCATTTGCATGCTGGATAACCTAAAGTAGAAAGTTTCTGTGCTACAATCAATCCTGTCTAGAATATAGCGGTTAAATGTAATACTGCTATTTTACTCCATCCTGTACCTTTTGTCAGTGGGAAAAGGTAGAAAGATCTAACAGGCTTTTAGGATTTAAAATTTTCTAATTTCAGGTCAAACTCTTTTCTCTGGAAGAATGAAAGCACTGCTGAGAACATCCTTAGCACATAAGGTGCTTCACTACTTAACAGCAATTACTGCTCTTCCAACGGGCAAGGGAGGTTATTTTCTGTTTTTCAAGGCAATCAGAGCTAGGAGATAGAAACTGGCGAGGGTCTGTTTGTCAGGGAGGGTAGTGATAGGACAAGGGGGAATGACTTTAAACTGAAGGAGGGGAGACTTAGATTAGATATGAGGAAGAAATTCTTCCCTGTCAGGGAGGGGAGGCACTGGAACAGGTTGCCCAGAGAAGCTGTGGAGGCCCCATCCCTGGAAGTGTTCAAGGCCAGGTTGGATAGGGCTTTGGGCAACCTGGTCTAGTGGAGGGTGTCCCTGCCCATGGCAGGGGGTTGGAACTAGATGATCTTTAAGGTCCCTTTCAACCCAAACCATTCTAGGATTCCATGATTCTGTGATATAAACAGATACATAGGTTGCTTCTTCAGATACTCCATCTCTTTGTGTTTCATTAGCTGATTACAGCTATGCATTCCTGCATACATCTATATTCCAGTAGTGGACTCGATTCCTATTTTGGCCAGAACCTGCTAGGTTCTATTCATTTCAGATGAAGCTGAACATGTGCAGGAGAGCAATTCATACAACTTTGTGCCCTGAGCCTGAAAATACGTACTGATAATCATCGTTCTCAGGACACTGTCCCAACTGACTGAACCGCTCTCATGCAGGGCAGTGTTAGGACGAGGCCTTAAAATGTATTTGTTTTACAACCCAGTGTCATAAAACTGGATACAAGCAGTCATAGGAACTTGCCAGAGCTTTTATAAGCTCATGGTAGCTTCAGGTGGTTGCAAGCTCCAAACTTTGACTATTCTCTTCAGCAGGAGGTAAGAACACTCTCATTTAAATGGTGCTTAGGGGAAAAATTCAGTCTTTCTTAACAAGCTCACTGGCCAGTGACCCTGGGGTTAGAGAAAGTCCTGATCATAGTAGGAAGTGACACTATAACCCAGGATTGGGGGCTGACGTATAAATGAACATAGGATAAGAAAGCTCCTGGTCAAGGCTTCAGCTGATTAGCAACGTGGACTGGCCTGTAGGTTGCCTGTGCACTGATGCATTAGTAGTTTCATGACAAGTAAAAGAAATTGAGATAGGTTAAAAAAAGAAAGCTAGGAAATCCAAAACAGATATTCACACCAGCATTTGCTGTCTTTTTTCTGCAGTTTTGAAACCAGCACAATTCTCACATTTCATCATGTACTTCTGCAGGCAGCAAACAACAGGGACAGTGAAAACAGTCAGCAGACAGAAAATACCAGTGAAAAATATAGTGTGCTACGCTTCTGACTTCTGTCTGAAGATGACACACGATACAAGTGCTTTGGTCTCACCAATAATGTCTATATTAATGAAGCTGAACACATGATTAAATGCTTTGTAATACTAACAGTATTTAGCCGAGGGTTTTGGAAAGCTGAAGAAAAAAGTATATATAATTTTGTAAGAAAGAAAAAGAATCAGGTTCAGGTTGTGATTTCCAGAAAAACTAGAACGAGCATTGCAGCAGAATTAAACATTCACAGCTGTGTTTGTGCCATAAGGCTTACAGCAGATAATTAAGGAGCATATTCCCACAATCCACTTCTGCACACTTATTTACCTGGCTAATCTCTCTAGGGTCTCAGTAAAGAGTCAAAGGCTTCTTTAGTGGGTAAAAGAAGGAACCTAAGCTCGAACTATCCTCTGGAGCACAGGCTAGAGGAGAAGAGCTGGCCAGTTTAGCCTGAACCGTGCCTTGGAGCTATAGACCAGTTTGGGTTGAGAGAGACTTCTGGAGGTGATCTTGTCAACCTGCTGCTCAGGAGTGGGTCAACTACAGCAAGTTGCTCAGGGTTTTGACCAGCTGGGTCTTGAATATTTACAAGGATGGAGACTCTGCAACCTCCCTAGGAAACCTGTTGCAGTGTCACTGTCATCACCTGCTGATGAAAAAGGTTTTCCCACTATCTAGTTGGAATTTCCCATGTTCCAGCTGGTGTCTGTGGCCTGTCACTGTGCATCACTGAAGAGTCTGGCTCCATCTGCCCTTTTGGGGAACCCTCTCCTGATGTCTTCCTTCTCCGTGCTAAACAAACGCAGCTCTCAGCCTCTCCTCGTGCATCATCTGCTCCAACCCCCTCACCATCTCTGTGGTCTCCTCTGGACTCATTCCAGTTTGCTGAGATACCACAGAGCCCAAAAGCAGGCACATAGCTCCAGATTCAGTCTCATATCCCTCAGCCTACTGCCTCTGCTTGTGTTCGTACAGCTCAGCGCGGAGCCAGCTGCCTTTGCTGCAAGGGCACCCTGCTGTCCCCTGTCCCATGTGTGGCTCACCAGGACTTGTAGCTCCTTTTCTGCCGAACTGCTGTCTGTCCACTTGGCCTCTGCCTGTCCTGCTGCGTGGAGTTGTTCCATCCCAGGTACAGGATTTTGTGTTTGTTGAGTTTTATGAGGTTTTTCTCAGTTCATTTCTCCAGCTTGTTAAGTTACTCCTGAACAGCGGCAGCTCTGCCCCTCAGCATACCAGTTTTCCCTTCCTTCCCCTCCATTTCGGTATCACCTGCGAACCGCAGGGTATAGATATAAGACATAATTAGTGGGACAACGCGCGTCCGAAGCCTCCGAACGAGCCCTGCTTGAGGCCTTGCCTGCACGCGCCGCTGTGGCAGCAGTCACGCAGAGTCCTCCTGGGAGGCAGCTCCAGGGTCTGCCGGTGCAAACCGCCCTGCCCCTTGCAGACAGCCTTTCTGGGTGTCTGTCATGTTTCAGATGGTCAGAAGTGTAGGACTGCAGTGACTGAATGTCTAGGGTATGCGTCCTGCTCTATCCAGAGGATTTATTGTTGCAATAATGTAATATTAGGACAGTAAGCAGGAGACAGAATGCCATTATGTTTGTTATCAATGCTTTTGCCATCAGCCTGTGCCACTAAATTTTTAACAACCAAGGACATGGGAAGTAACTGAGAATCTCTGACTGAGCCAACAGTTTCCCCTGATTTCAGCAATTCCCTATCCCATTTTCCATCCTGATTTTAGAGTGCTGTTGCTGCGACCAGCTCTGTCCTCCGCTGACAAGGTTGCAGCTGATCCAAATCCGACAAGCCTAAACGCTCTGTTCCTATCTCTGACAGTCTTTTACTGCTCTGGAAACTTTGCCAGAGCCATGTCTCCAATTTGAATTTGATCTAATAAAAGTCGCAGTGTCTAGACGGCGAAGCAAACTGCGTGGGGAGCGCACCGAGTCCGACCTCCACCCGCCACCGCGACGCAGCGTGGTGCCGCGCGGCTCCTCACCGCGGCCTCCTGCCCGGGCGGTTGGAAATGGCTCTTTGTGTCCGGTGGAAGATACCAAACCCTCTCCTGTACCAGGGAGAGCCCTCAAGCAAGAGCAAACCACTTCCCCTTACCTCACGCAAATGTTATTCAGCACAAAAGGTTACGCTGTTTCCCGGGGATGTGATTACAGAGCCGAGGAGCCATGCTCACGCTGCCTATTAATAAACGTTCGGTTGGTTAGCCAGCTTAAATCTCCTCTCTGGACGCTGAGTTTTGGCGGTGCCGGCCACGCAGGGCTCGCAGCTTCGCCCTGCAGCGTGCACAGCGCTCCCCGACTCCAGGCTGGATAGGCTCCCACCTGCTGCAAGACCCGAGGAATCGCTTGGCGGTGCTTACTTATAAATAGCATACACCTAACCCAAGTGCTAAATTAAATTAGACTTAAAATATTCGCACAGTCTACACCTGGTTCCCTGCTAATGGCAGCTAACAGCTACATTAGCAAACGCTTTTTTTCTCTGCCAAAGCTCTCCCCTCCAGGGCAGCTATGGCAGCGCTGCTCACCCTGAGCGAGTGACGCTGGGACGAGGGATGTGCTCTGCCCCTCTCTGCTGCCGAGTCTGCCGCCCAGGGGGGCCATCCCTCAAGCCTGACACCAGTTTTTTTTTCCTTCAGAGACTTCCTAAATTTGCTATTTTTGTACCATGCACAAAGTATCAGCTCCTTTTAATTTTAAATATTTAAAAAAAAAAGAGGAAAAAAGATGTCTTGCATTTTCAAGAGAGAGTGTGTACTGGACACCTCCGAAAACACAAACCAGTATTTATTCAAGATGGCTAATAAGTCTTCACCTAAAATCTTTCATTTTCTCAGTGACACGCTGAATACAGAGATTGACAACATGGTCTTATGGTTTAAGGGTTGCTGCATAATTGTTTCCGTATAATAATACTATAAAAGGTGCTGTATTTTTAGCACCTTACTTTGGCCTAAAAGGCAACTTGCCCCGCTAGACTTCCAAAGAACTGCTGCAGTAGAAAATAGCTCCTGCCGTACGGGTGGTTCAATAAGCAGAGCCTGTATCTGAGCAACTTATGCCTAGCCCAGGCTACTGTGGCTGCCCTTACCAAGCTGCACGGTCCAGAAATTTGCAGGGCAATCAGATCTGTTAGCAGGTGTGAACAGTGAACAGCCTGGGCTGTTCCCAAAACCACCTCCCCAAAACAGGAAGAAAACTTTGAAACTTCTGGATAATTCATTTTTGTATTTGAGAAAAGGAAACACTTTTCATTTTCATTTCAACCTTGACATGCATATCAGAATGGTCAGAATGGGTAATTTAAAAAAAAAAAAAGCCTTTATTTCTGGCCTGATGAAACTATTTGGGGGTTCACTCTTTTGTAACAGTTTTGGCTGCCAGATTAAAAAAAAATCCATTATTCATACAGCTCTTTTCAGGATCTTTTAGCCTACATGTCCCATATGGCAGGGCTTAGGCTTTGGGAAGCAGCAAATACCAAATATTTGATGCAATATTGGGATGGGGGGAGGTGAGAAAGACTAAACAAATGTTTATAATTCAGGTTCTGTTGAGCCCATGTTAAAAAAAAAGTCTTTGAAAGTCACTGTGAAGGCAGCATTTAATGTGTTTAACTCAGAGCTATATCTCCCGGCAAGCTGGAACTGAGCGAGACACATTAAAAACAGCCTTTGCAAGCTCTGTAAAGCCCTTGTACAGTTCCTTTCTCCTGGTAGTTATGAGCCTTGCTCTTAGTGGTGTGGAAGCTGTGCCAAGAACTGTATCCCTGTAAAGAGGACTTCTCACTTGGTCACTTTGGAAATTATAAAATAGCAATAACACTTAGGGCACCCGAGGAAATGACAGGCAGAGTTATGAATAACAGGTATAAAATATTAATCATTTGCAAATTGCCTATTATTTGCTGAGTATTGTGTAAAAATAGAGACACTGCCTGTTCCAACAAGCGTATAGACCTTGTTTTTTTAACCAGTAGCATGCAGCCAGACTGCTGTGGCTGAAGGGTGAACCACTGCTTTCATGTGCTCTTTCCACCAGCAGACCTACGCATTAAAAGCTGCCGCCTAAACAGCGGAGCCACCCAGTAGGAAGGATGAAAGGGAAACCAGGATTTTGAAAACAGTCTTTCTATTCCTTACTTTTCCCCAGAAACTGTGGGCAAACCAAAGGCTCATGTTGCCCACCTTTAAAAGACTGGTGACAGCACTTTGCTACCCTGCAAGGATGGTGAAGATGTGTGCATTTAAGGCTGTGAGACCCTGACACTAAAAAGAGAGGAGCATCCTAGACAGACACAGAGTAGACAGGCTGCCCTGGAAAGCCCCGAGTGAGGAATGTGGCTCAGCATTTGCAGATTATAGTTGACACTTTTTTTAGGACTTAGTATTTTCTGACGATGATAACACTCTCAAAGGAACAGACCCACAGTCTCTTGCAAATCACGCGCTAGAGCAGATGTCATATTTCTGATGCTTTGGTCCATTACACATATTTCTGGAAGTCTAAAAACTCCTAAATCCTCCAAATCTAGACTGAACACCCTATCTGTGTTGTAACATAAATATGCATAGCTGAAACCCTGGTTATGACTGTCAGTACTAACTAGAGAACCCTAATGTGCTTAAATTTAAGCCCACTTAATTTGCAGAAAGCTATTCAGGTGCTGTCAGTCAAGCCGGGAATTTGAAGAATATTTAAGTTGTTGATTAAGTACTTAACATTACAGGTTAACACAAAATTGTCTTGTCCTACTTTTCTTGTGGTTATATGATGACCTGTATAAATACTGGAATTCTGTCTTATTCCTTCCTCTGCAAAGAGATCCACGTCACCCCAAATAAGCTAGGACTAGAGGAGGTGCAAACGTGCATTCCCACGTCAGGCTACCCACTAGCAACTCCCTGGTGCTGCTTGTTTGCTCTCGCCGATGAGATGCAGATGTTCACTAGTCAGGCATGTCAGATCCAAACAAGGCAGGAGGAAGAAGTAGAAAGTCCACTGAGCTGTTCCTCTTTCCAGACCTGTAGTGAGGTCTTCTTGTGTGGGAATGGAGAAGAACAGTGCCAGTGAAGGCTTGCACGGGAACAGGCACGTTCTTCTAAGAGCCTGGGTTTTATTAGAGCTCCAAAGTGCTACGAGTCAAGGTGAAACTGGCAACACTAGATCCCTCTCTGCGCAAAACAGCTTTCGTCTGAGAAAATCCTGACCCTGTCATCATTTTGCACATGAAAGTAGGAAGGTGAAACTCTCTCCCCTCTAGAGGCTGGGGATTTGCGTGCAAGACAAGAGGTCAACATCACAGAGCAGAACAGAGCATTGGCACTGCCAGTGCCAGAGCTTTCATGGTGAGACTTTGATTATTTTTTCCTTGAAGTTATAGAGTCTGCAGGATGTTTTCACCATAAACCAAACAAAAATACACACGAAAACTCCCCGCCAACTTTCTAAACCTTCTTTGTAAAGAGAAATGCCAGAAAAGATGACCAAATGCAATGTAAAAGACTTAAAATTGAGAAGACCTCCCATTCTTCTTGTGGGCTGCTGTAAAATCTTATGATTTTAGGCAGATGGACACGATGAATGTTGAGGCTGCCAGCATTGCTTTGTTGAGCACCTTGTAGGCCAGGGTGATTCTGTACTTCTGAACTTAGAGGTGTAATTGACCCAGACAACAAAGCAAAGCTAAAATAAAACCCTTACTACGAATAAAGCATTGCCCCTGGTACTCCAGGAGACCAGATCTGTCCCTCCAGCCGCTGTGTTTGCAGTGCTGTGCTACAAAGCTCTGAGGCAGGCATGTTTCTTGTGAACCTCATTTAGGGAAGAGGAAGCTGAAGATCTTAGATGCCCTCTGCCTTCATGGGTTTCACTTGACGTGTTTGAGGCCAGGAACAGTTCACGCTTACCTCCCCCTGATGTTGTTTCAAGAGCTGAAAAAAAACCAGTGCAAGGGCTGAAACTCATTAACTGGTTGGAATGGAGATCACCCGATGGCAACATCCTCCACTTCCACATACTGTCGCAGAACACACCCTATCTCCTTCAGGTCCTGACATGCCATCCCCATAGCTGCTGCAATTACTTACTCTTCCGTGCGACACTAGGGAAGAGGATCATTGATTTCTTGCTTGTTTTAATGGAGTTTAGCAGCTAGAAGGGAGGTAGAACAAATGCTGCATCATCAGCCAGTTCGCAGAGATAAGCAGCAAGTGGTCCTCAAACTGTAACTGGGAAACCAGGTGATAAACATGACATGTACTGACATATACGCAGACTCAATGTGATGGAGGAGTTCCTGGTACTATCCAAGGATTAGGACTTTTGTGGTTAGCTACACAAACCTATGTATTTACTGAGTGTGTTTCTCTGCAGTTAAGGAAATCAGATTACCACCTGCATATTTGACTACTGGGCTATAAGGACGCAGTGGGTTGTTAAAATCATATATTCTTACAACATGATACACAGATTTATAAATGGCCTAAAGATCTAGGTCTTGTAATAATGACAAATGCAATATGTGCCTTTGGGTTGGTTTAGTCCTAAATGTACTTGTGAACTGAACCAATATGTTGTTTAGTTCAGCGTTAAAGAAAAATGCTCATGACTTATTTCTAGGTGTTTATTCTAGTATGTGTTCTCTGGGAGTTGGTTTTTTAACTGTATTCCCAGGGTAGTGAGCATGTTGGTAAATATTCATTGGCAATAACATCCCCACATGACTGGAATTCACTCCCAGCAGGCATTAAATTGGAACAGAGGAACAAAGGATATGCCAGACTTGATCAGACCACTGGTCTGTCAAGCCTGGTACCCTGCCTCTGGCAGGGGCCCGTTCTTTACGCTTCAGACAAAAGCAAAAAAAAAACCAAAGAAATAATAATAATGCACCTGTCTGGAAATGCATCCCAGATACTCAGCTCAGACTTACTACCTCATCTTAAGTAGCTGGGACTGAAGTTACAGAGAATAAAATAACTTTATACAGTACTGCAGGGAATGATTTTATTCACTTAGTTTTTGTTGCACTTTATTGACCATATAATTAGGAAAGACTTACTTTAATGTTTATGCAGCTTCTGAGTTTCCCCTGAAACTGTTGAAAATGAGTTGTAGCTTCTCAGGCATAATTCTGGTGGGCAAATGTCTCGGCAATCAAGCAGATTTGACTCTGGCAGTCTGACACACAAAAACCGCCTTTCACTTAAAGTTCGACAGCCCAAGTCCAGGAGAGCTGGGCAGTGCCCTGAAGTCAGCACCTCGAGTGGCCTTTGCAGAAATTGTTTGATTCCAACAACTAGGTTACGCTTTTGCTATCATAGTTTATCCTGTATCAAGGCTTCTCTATGTCACCCTGCTCAGGCCCGACTCTGGTGGCTCATGCACAAGCCTATCTCAGATCTGATACTCCCTGACCTCAAAGACTTTATGGTCCAGAGGAGAAATTGTGGCAAGTGAATGAAACTGGTAAGCCAGTAGGGAAGGTGGAAGGCGAACTAGTATATTCATCAGGAGAAAATGAACAGGTTTCTCCCACACAGGTACAATGAGAGATCTGATCTGCTCATTAAGAATGTGGTTTTATTGGCAGGATCAGAATAAAAGCTGAGATTTCAGTGACATGAAAACTGAATCATGCTCTCAGACCAGACATATTGCCCTCTGGAGCAGGTCTGGAGCTTGTTGATGAAGAATGTGCTCCCTAACCAGGCTTGGGTGGCAAATAAAGCCTCTTGGAGAACCTTGGAAGCTTCCAATGCTGTGTTCTTCATGGTCAACGCACAAATAATACAAGCATGCAGTCTCTGCGTGCACATGTCCAGGTGAAGTCTCTTCAGGTCTGTGAGCAAGCAGAGCACCTCTGAGCAGCAGCCCGGTTTTGTGGTCTTCAGACACACTTTTGAGTCCCCCTGCCTCAAGCCAGTCTCAAGAACTTCAGCTGAGAATCCTTCGATCCCCACTGCACTATATTACACAAGGGATATGTCTCATCAAGTCCTTGCTTTTGACCCTAATGAATTGTAACCACGTATGTTGTGTGCCAGTGCTGTGTGAAACCAGCGCCCACGAGCAGTGATGCTCACAGGAGACGGGTGCAGTGAACGCCGCTGGCAATAAATGACTGACTGCCAAGGAGGGTGGGCGCGGTAAAAGGGACCGGTGCTTTGACCTTAAAAGCTGTTCTGAGCACGTCCAGTCTGCATGGAAAAACTCAGTCAAGAACAGACATCTGTGTTTTCGGTCTGTTAACTTGTATTTGACAGCTTGGGTTTTGGCAGCCTGAAAAGATTAAAAAAAAAAAAAAGCAGCAGCCCAGGCAGGGCTACCCTTGCACTAACACAGATAGCTGCGAGGGGATTAGAGATGGGAGGCAGGCTGAGATGCCAGGCACAGCGGTAGCGGTGGACCCAAAGCTCTACGAACAGCCCGGTGCTCACTTTTCCTCAGCTGGTAGCCATTTCTTTGAGGATTTGAGCTGCCTGGCTGCTGGGCAAGAGTTTGCAAAGTGCCTGTGTGTAAAATATTTCCATCTGTGTTTCTGCACGCAGCTGCTGGAGGAGACGAGCATGGCCTGAGAGTCCAGCAACACTCTGCATGCCCTGTGTCCCTCAGGTATGTCCTGGGCCAAGCGGCTTTGCTGCCAGTTTTGCGCCCTTCCCAGGGCTTTTAGAGCTGGTAGAGCTCTTCCCCGCCTCTAGGGAGCGTTTGCGTGCTGAAGGTAATTAAAAAGAGGAGCTCACATATCTGACCGCCATGGGGTATAAAACTGGATGAGAAGTTACTCCAATGAGGAAAATCAATATTGAAGTCTGTACTGGTGGTCTCACTTCCTGGTAAAGTTTTTCTGTTTCATTGCCTTAAGAAAGGAATTAAGATTTTTGCCTGATTGAGCCCGTAACAGGACAGCAGGTTTAGAGAACGGCACTTGTCAACTTTGTGCTGCTAGGAGGCTAAATGCCAAGAGAAATAGATGCATGCAATACTCACGCCAAGACATTTATTAATCCTTGCTACTGTTAGGACAGTTTCAGGCCAAAATACCCTTCATCATACTGAAGCATCTAATGGTGATATGCTGACAATAATGATATGCTAATGACAAAAGATTTTGCAGTCATTCTCATACCCCTGCAGCAAGAACCAAGACGGTGAGACCGCTGTGTTGATTGTGGAAATGCATATATGCTGGTAAAGAGGTACTTCTGCGCTCTGAGATAGGAGCTCCGAGTACTGCTGAATGTCATTCTGAAATACCTTGGTTTGGTGGAGGGGGCAACTGTTCTAACAACCCAGCAGCGCTGCCTTCTGCCGGTGCGATGACGGCAGGAGCCAGCTGGAAGGTAAGGGTCTGCAGGCTGCGCTGCTCCAGAAAGTCACCCCATAGCTGTGCGGCAGCACTAGCTGAACCTTCCAGATCTCTGACAACCTCTGACCGTTCCAGCCCTGGTCATTTAGCAACAATGTCTGACAGAGAAGGTATTTCTTACAAGCTAACCTGTGACTGCAGATGTTTTGAGGCTAAAAAATAATCCAGTCAGTAAAGAGCAATAGGAAATGACAACCTGGTTGGTCACTGCAAGTAAACCATTTGTTTAAAGTTGTGACTGGTAAGGGGGCAGGATTACTTTCCCAACATCTGTAATGCTTATAATGAAGTAAGGAATAGAAATACACCATAAAAGCCCAGTTCTAGTCTCCAGCAAGGACAGAAACACTGAGCATTTGGAATTATTGTTGATTACTCCTCTAGAACAGCATGCACAGCCCTTATGGAGTGTCCAAGCTGCCATGTGGCTTGTTCGGGGGAGTCGCGAGTGTCTGGGCGGACATATGGTGAGGTGAAGAACCAGCCGGCGCAGGTTGATGCAGACACTGCCAACTCACTTTCTGCTGCTGCTGGGCAATTAGGCACATCAGGAACTCAGTGATTTTTTTTTTCTCTCTCTCCATGTTTGTAAGTGAAAGGACATAAAATGTCTGCAGGGCTCACACACGCTTTCCCTGCCATTGTCTTCATCTGCGTTCCCCCTCCAGCAGTCACCAAAAAATAAGACAAAAATAAGCCTGTTTGAGCTGAATGTATCTCTGTGCAGAGGGACCGTGTAATGCCCTCAGCAGTATTCAGGCCTTGCCTTGGGACTGCATATGGCTCACGGGTGAAGCAGCCGCACAAAGAGGGCTGTTGTATTGAGCAAGTTCCTTCGGCACAATAAAAGTCTCTGCCATAAGAATAAAGCTCCTTTGTGCAGGCAGCGGAGCATTTCCAGTGTGCGGCGGTGGAAGGAACACCCCTAGAGACTGGGCAGCATCAGGCATTCGCCATCGTCCTTTCCCAGCGTGAGGCGTCTTTCTCCGACGTTGCCTTCTCGCAGAGAAACACGTAGCGCCAGTGATCTCAAGGAAACAAACTACCGAAAGAGGCCTTCTCCTGAACCCGCCTCTCTCCCCGGACTGCGGACAAGCCAAGCAAGGCTCGTGGTAGCCAGGCTGTGGCGGGAGGGAGCTCGGAGGGTGCAGAGCTGAGACCTTGCTGCAGCATGGTTGTCTCTGAACGAGAGAGGGGGGGAGAGCTGGGAACTGCTGCCGTTGTGTATCCAAACCATCCTGGGAGCTCCTGGCAAGGATGTCAGGCATGGCTGGGACACCAGGAGCTTGTAATTCCTTCTCCTGAGCCCTGCAGGGACAGGGTTGCAATTCACACGATGGCTGGAGAGCCGGAAAGCCCCAAACAAGGGCTTACACCCAGTGCAGAGATGCCTGTGCTTAAATGCTCTTCTGACGCTGGTCCAGACGCAGCTCGTGAGCTGAGGGAGCCCCTGCTGCTCCTTCCCAAATGAAAAGCACTCTGTAAAGGCAGGAGTACTTGTGAGGCCTGTGCTCAAAACCACATCTAAAAAGAGACCGCGCCAACAGAATATCAAACCAGACATCGACTACCTCTAAAACCACATGCAAGGTCTGACTTTAAGCTGAATCTGCCAAATGTGCATGGCAAAATGGCTGGTGTGACCACATTTCCTGTTGTCCCCCGGCACGGGGCGTTGCAGTGCCATAAGCAGAGCATTCATCCCTGGCAGCACTGGCCAGGGGACGGAGAGGCCTCAGGCGCCTTGGTGCAAATGCTCCCATCGTTGCCAGTGCTCCCCAGACCCGTGGCTGCTCCCTAGCAGGACAGTGGGAATGGCACGGGTTGTCCAAGCACCCAGATGCTGAGCTGGGAAGGGCAGCAAGACCTGATGCCTGTCTGCTGCTGTGAACGTGGGGCATTTTGCTGGCTTGTAAGGTGGGAGGTGGAGAGGAGTGGTCCCAAATGAGGGCAGTCTGGAGAAAAGCAGGAGCTGTTGGGTGCTAATGGCAGCAGGCGCTGTGGGCACCTTGTCATCTCATGGAGCAACACGGAAGATGCTGTCATCTGGGTCTAGTTACAGCAGGACCTATGGTGGGTAGGAGAACCTTTCACAGGAGCTTGGGGGATGCAGGCAGAGGCTGCAGGTAGAAGGAAACAGTTCTGAATTCCAGGCTTCCCCTTGGTTTGGGGAAGGGATACTGATGGTGGGAAAGCCAAGCTGAAGAGAGCTCTTGGCCTGCTGCGACAGCTCCTGTTGACACCAGCATGAGACACAGCCCAGTCTCCTGTCCCGGGCTGAGGAAAAGGCTGCTGGCTCCCGGGTACCTCCGATGGCGACTGCCAGGGCTTTGTCTATGAGCGGCGACTGCTCCGCACCGCTGGAATGCCTGGGGAATTTGTGCCTTAAAACCCACCCTGGCTCCAGAGCAATCAAGTGCCGGGACGAGAGGGACCAATTAGAGGGACCCGCGGAGAGCGCGAGAGGCTGCAACGCTATTCACTCGCTGTCACTTCAAAAAGGTTTTCTTTTCTGTATGTTTAATATGCAAATATTTAATGGGGTGTATTAGAGCATAACAGCCATAACTTGAGACCTTTCAGTCAAGATTAAACAGGTGCCGAGTCTTTCTTTTCAAGGCCCGGCACAGCTGCGAGCCTGCCCTCCCTGGTACGTGATTACGGGATGCTGCTGGGGCCTCTTCCACATCCCTCCCCCGCGATGCCTCACCCGCTCCTGCAAAGACCCTTTTTTTGTCTTTCTGCGCGAGACTGTCCTCGCCATTCGAAAGGAGCAGGAAAAAAGAATCGTGATTTATTAGCTCTGGCGTAGAGGGCAAGGTTTTGACCTCAGGTGTGAATCTGAGAAAAATATTATTTTCCTGACAGCCAGCCCTCTTGGAGTGAATTAAAACTGCTATTGTGAGGAAATGGATTAAAGCCATTTCAGCTTTTATGACAATATCAAGGCGGTTACTTTATTGAGCATCTAGGATGTAGGCTCGCCCCAAGGTGCTTTATAATCATTGGTTTAACGGGAGAGAATTTGCCTGCAGAGATGAATCAATGGGTGTATTTTATGAAACATTAATGACTGCTTTTGTAGATGTAAATTTGGGGGTATGCTCCTGCATCTCTCCGTGCTGTCCTGCAGCTGCAACTTAAGCTTTTTTGCTGTTAGTGAGGATCATAATCCAGCAGCACAGTTTTGCTGGAGGAGCTTTACATCATCTTCTAATGTAAACAATATTGTAAGAGAGCCCGACAGCCCCACAGGATTTTCATTGAGCGATGATTGATGTGGAAAGGGATGGAACTGCAGTGATTCTGCATCAGTCACAGCTCTTGCTTGGCTCTAAAACTGACCCTGTTAGCACAGTCTGACTTGGATCATTTGTCTCAGAAGTACCAAGGGATTTTAAAACAGCTGTGGATTCAACCATTTCAAATGGGAACATATTTTTGGTTTGTGGTAAGAACAACATAAACCGTATGTGTTTCAGAACTCGGGCCTCAGCATTCCTGGCTTGTTTTGTCAGTGCGTCTTTGCTCTCCTTGGCAGCGTTCGCGTATGCGACTCCACAGCTGCTTTTTTTGGTTTTTTGTTTTGTTTTTCCACTTCAGGACTTCCTCCCTTCTTTTTTCCCCCCATCCCCAAAGAAAGACAGAATAAAAGAAAAGGCATCACCTTTGCTTTCTACAGCTAGGCAAGGTTAAAACTGCAGGAATGCTTAAGCAAGGGAAGTACTTGTTTTTCAGCCTTTGATGTACCCCCATCTGATGTGTTTCTCCTAGGTGCTGTTGATTGTACAAGTGCCCACTGGTAAAAGTAAGTACCAGACGTCATGGCCGAGCCCTGCGCAGTAGCTACGCGCTGCCAGCCCTCTCTCTGTGTCCAGATGGGTATCCCATTTCACTAATGCAAAATTACTCTGATTTTCTGCTCCTCTCCCGAGCCCTTTCCGTCACTCCTCCCCTTCTCCTTCAGCAGGTTCTTTCCCCGCTGACATCTGTTCCAAGGAATGATGAACTGAGCTTTGGAGCAATTACCACGGTTTGCATTTCCCGAACCAGCTTGCAGCGTGTGTATTAAAAACACCAGCACTAAAAGTCAACAGGGTGTAAAAGGTAACTGAGTCTCCCACCTCAAAGCTAATGATGTTTTGCCGTGTGAACAAGAGCTGTGGATCTTAATTTGCTGGCTCCTTTCTCATTTGTACAATTTTCATTGCTTAATGAAGCCGCCTGGTTCCCATAACGTGATATTGTATTATCACAATGCTCATGTTAAAGGCCTTATATTTCACCCCAAGCACCTGTGGCTGCTCAGCAAGGAGGAAAGCTCTAATGTGCCAACTTGGATACAGATTTTGCAGCAGGAAAAGCCCGATGTTGGAAATGCTCCTCTGCCTTCCTTGTGGCCCAGCGCAGCAGGGGTCGGGGAGCCGGCGGGCTGCTCGGGGTGCCTGCTGTCTGAGGGAGGCTCTGTGCTGCAGCCAGCGGCTGGGGATTAGTATCACAGAGAGAGTGAGAGCCGAGTTATTTCCGCAATCCGTTCACATAATGGATGTGAATGTCAAGATGCTGCCATCTGAAGTATGAGCACCTTGGAACAAAACAAAAAATTACTGGCGGTGTCAGCTTTCAGGAATGCTTTTCAGAGGTGCTGGAAAGCTGCACAGGCAGCACCGACTTTCTTCAGCATCTTCCTTTCTGAATAAAGGGTGACCTCAGGCCCTCTCCTCTTCCACAGGCAGTTACACACACATCTCTTAGAAACTAAACCCTGTGCACACTTACTACAATGTGAGCAGCTTTGCGGCAGGTTTCTCAGACAGGCGCCCTGCTCAGGGTGGATGTGTGGACTCTGCCAAAGGGCTGTGAACAGACCAGAGCATCTACAAACCCTGTCTGAGGTTTCACCTCCCTCTTCGCTGCAGACTGCCTGGAGTTTGTCGGACATGAGACACAGGCTGGTTTGACAGTGTCCTCTGGATCTGGAGGTCCAGGACCAAACTGAAGACGTAGCAGGGTTTAGTGTTAACCAGGAGATGGCTGTAATCACCCTGGTACTGAGCCGAACCCGTCTGTGTTCATGAGCTTCCTGGTTGGAGGTTTAAGTACTGTCCACATCATCACCATCACCGCAGTAGGTCAGAATAACTTACTGTGACTGTGAGCTCTGATTACACTGAAGAGCAGTCTACTCTCCAGCTGTTAAAATACTTCTCTCTTGATCTGGGGACAGAGGTAGAGAAAGCTGCATTGCTCACATCTCGGCCCTGGATGCCCAGCAAGCCTCAGCCCCCAGGGCTGTGGCACTGCTATATGGCATTAGCAGGAAATTTCAACTTGTATTTTCCCTGGAAAAATGCTACTGACTTTGCAGTGGGTTGGCATGTGGGAGAGCATGCTTCCCATTTGGAAGGATCCCAACCTAAACCCTGTAAGAAGCCATGGAGGGCAGAAAGTGAGTTTTCCCAAGAGTTCATATATTTGCTGCCTAAACTGCACAGTGACTGCTGTGTTGGAAATGAAATAGCCTGGCTGTTACAGCAAAAGAGCTGTGAAAATAGTCGTTTTCTCCCGAATTGGTACTCCTGCCCAAAAGTGCCACCCAAAAATTTTGTCACTAGAGAACCTCAAAGCCTGAACAGCGCTCCTTCCCTGCCCCAAGTCAGCTGCAAGGAGATCATTGATACTGGAAATATAAGGTGCAAAATAAGTATTAGATCCTCAGATCAGACCTTGTCTGTGGCCTGTCAGGGTACTTCAGGGGCTGAACAGTGGTTCCAGTCTCTCGCCCCGCGTCACCAACTTTCCCATCATGTAATGAAGTTCCATTTCTAGGAGAACAAGAGTGCCCTGGCATTCAGACTCGACTGCCTGATTTGAATTTAGATTATTCCATCAAGGTAATAACAAGATCTCAGATCACAATCTGCTGGAGTAATTTAGTAAGCCATGCGAGGTCACTATTGCTTCTTACGAATATGGCTTGGACATAATTTACCTGGCAGTAACTTGACCTGGAAGAGAGAGGTTTATCTTCTTGGCATGCTGTGTCTGGGTAGCTTGACAATCTCGAAGTAAATTTTAGATCTTTCATTCTCCAGCTGGTTGTTATTACTTATAATCTCTTAATGCAAAAAGTATTCCTTCCAGAGGCCCCATTTCCTTGCCTTTCTTACTCTTTTTTTTTTTAAAAAAAAAAAAGGATTTATTGCATGTTGTTTTGTTCACGCCCTTGCAGACATTATAATTTGGTCATTGCACAAGCTTTGTTATGTTTTAGGTACCTCTCCACTTCTAAATGTTACGCTATATTATAACATACGGTTTTCAGGAGACGTTGATTAAAGGACCTGTGCTGAAACCCTTCATTGTGGATGTATCCCATAGCATTGCTTAGAATCCCTTTTGTGTGGAGATTATGACCCGAACAGGGGAATTACAGGATTACAGTAGAAATGGGGAATAATTGCTGCAGGGATTCCCAAGGGAGGGAATTCTTCTCAGGGTAGTCACTGTGCAGCTCTTACACACCCCGCTCCATCCCTCACTGGATGTCTGCACCGGGCAGTGGGTCAGTGTGTGCCCACACTCTGTGGCCGCACTGCCCTTCTCTGTGTCTGGGGACATCCTCCCTATCCCTTGGCCCCTTCCTTGGTGCCAGCAGGGATGAAGCATCTCCTCATCACTGCCTCAGCTGTTTGCCAGCTGCTTCCTTCTGATGTCTGTGGTGCTGTCCCTTCTCCCACACGTACTGCTGCTGTTAGCTGAAGCACCAGGGGATTTCTGCTGCCCTCTGAACCTCTCTGGCTGCTGGTGCATGAAACACCCTCAGCATTTCCATGTTCTAGAAAGGGTAGTTTCACTTCTCTTTTGGGTTTTTGGTTTTTTTAACCCCAGGCAGGCTCTGCTTCCTGCTCCTTTACCAGAAAGAGCTGGCGCCAAAGAGCTGCCCCGTCCTCGTGACCAAGCGCTGCAGAAAGCCCTCCGTAAGGGGGGTGAGGGAGCGACAAAGCCCAGCCGGAAGCGAATTGTATCTCTGGTGTCTGCCCATTGCTGGCAAGACGGACTGTGTGAACTGACTGACGTGTCCCCCTGTCTTGGTCACCGATGGTTCCACGAGCACGTGGCCGCTGCCTCCGTCTGTGCACTGGGGCTTCCCTGGGGGAATCCCAGAGGCATGGCCCAGGTCCAGGGCGCATCCGGAGGGACAGGGATGCTGGGGAGCACTGCGGGGTCGCCTGCCCTGCTGTACAGACACAGCCCTGAGAGCTGGAAGGCGGCAGACCCTTGGTGTCCAGCCTCAGCTTTGCTGCCAGAGCAAACGGTCAGTGCCTTGACATGTCCAGCACCAGCGCTGGGCTTAGAGGATGGGCACCAAAATACAGTCACCCTAGAAAGCAAGAAGTAGTTCTCTGGAAATGGTACTGCTCATTTGGAAAAACATATTGGCCTTCAATAAAGTATTTTGCAATGCAAACCTCCTTTACAGTTTGATGTAGCCATTATAACTGTTGACAGCGTCTGTGCAGTTTCTCTCAACAATCTTTTATCTTTCATGGTGTGGTTATCTGGACCTCAATCATTACCGATACCTCCTTCCCGTTATTGCTGTACCCCATTTTAGCAGTGTGACGAACAGCAGCAGCCTCAGAAATGCCAATTTTAAAATGTGACTAAACCCTCACCCACACTTTTAAATTGGGACAACTGAGAAAGAGCTTTTATGTAAGATGATGCAGAGCATTACAGCCATCCCTATCAGGCTGGTTGGCTTTTTTCCCTCCTGCCTTGCCTCAAGACGTTGCAATTTTAGCTTGTATTTGCTTTTTTTCCAGCTCATGACTCCACTTCTGACTGGAAGGCACAGCCTCCGAGCAGGGCTCTGCTGATGTCTGTAACATCAGCGCAAGGCTGTCAGGGAGCAGACGGCATGTGATCAGGAGAGGCTAAACCGGGACGCTGTGATTCAGATAACTGGCTTCCCTATTTCTGGCTCCACTTTGCTGCTCCTCATCTCGGAGGTGGGGATGCAGGGCCACAGCATCTCACCAAGGCCAGCAACCAGTGCCCAGGACAGCATGGAAGCTGCATACGCACGAAGCAAGGCATCGGCTGTGGAACAGGAACCAGCAAGGGGACTGGGCTGGAAATACCCCAAGGAACAAACATTTTTGCTAGTCCTGTTGCAGAATTTCCTGCGTCTCCGGCGGTGAGGAGAACTCAGCCCTGTGCGAGGGAGCTGCTCCATCCCCTCTGGCTTCTCTCCCACTGCTTTTGCTTTTGCTGTGTGTTTCTCAGCAGCTCGCACATAGACTGTCATCCCTAGCTCTTCCTCCTGCTGCTTAAAGTGCCTGTGACGGATGGGAGGTGGAGGGGGCTGCTCCTGGGGAATTTGTCCAGCAACCTTTGAACCACGCAGAACTGTACAACTTCAGCAAAATTTTAATCTGCCCTTAGAAATTGCAGGTTATATTTTTATTGAGAGAGAGATTTAATTGAAAATTCAGGGCTATGTCTTCTATTGGGATATTATGATGAGTGTAATCACTTAAAGTGAATTTTACTTTTAAATTATGGGGCAGTGTCATAGGAAAGGAGCATAATTTCATTTCCATAAGAGTTGCCCGTGCAGTTCTGAGAGCAATATTATTCCTGCACAGCCTGCCAGAGGCTGGCGTCTGAAGTGCATAAACCTACAAGAGGCAGAAAGAAGAAATGAAACTGTTACTCTACCAACCTGCACTGCACAAAGTGCTGAGAAGAAAAGGTTGCTCTACCCGAAACACCTATTTAAGTCTCATTTCTCATGGCAAATATTACCAAAACACCTATTTAAGGCTCTTGTGCCGTTGCAGTTATTATGGCTGATGTTAAAAAGGAGTGGGATTAGAGCTGCTCTCGTTTGATGTTCAGTAGGTGGTTCTGGAAGAAGCAGCTGCTGCTCCATTGCCACAGGCCCATTGTAAAAGCTTTAATGAGGCAACAAACAGCGACAGCGCTGTGCCACAGTGGTGGTTGCAGGTGGCCTCTCCCTGCCCCTGCCAACAAGCCCACAGAGCCAGCAGACCATCGGAGCACATCTGCCTGAACTTCACAGCTTCTCAGGCTAAAGCCCTTGCTCAAAGGCCTCCCCAGCCCCATATGTCCTCCCAGTCCCCTCTCCTTGCTGTCCTCAGCCTGTTTCTGGCACAGGTCTAGTTCCGGTTTTTTTGGTCTTTCTTTCACAATTTCTGTGATTTCCTTACTGTCTCCTGTGCATCTATCTCTCTTGCTGCCTGTGCCCTGCCAGAGGTGTCTTCCCCAGAGCATCTCCCCCCTCTTCCTCCATCCCCTCCGCAAATGTCTCTGTCCCAGGGAAATGGGACTCGCTGTGGATGGGCTGCTTCATCCCCTCTCCATCAGCTCTGCCCAACTTCTCCTGGGTCTTCCCCCTCATGTCACCCTGTGATCTCCCACATCAAAGTCCAGCCCCACCACTGCCTCCCTGTATCTGCATTTCTTTCAGGGAACCCTCCTGCTTCCTGGAGGCAATAATAGACTCAAGAGGACCAAGAGAAAGTGGAGGTTTGGGCATCCCACCTCTATCAGCAGATAGGATGAAGCTTCTTAGCTTGACTTGAGAGGATCGTGCTATTGCCTTCACCCATGGACAACTGCCCTGGCTGCTCACCTAGCAGAAGTGGCTTTCACCCCCCCGGCTGCTTCTCCCTCCCACTCTCTTTAGCTGTGTGCTTTTCCTGTGGTTTCTCAGATTCTTCCCCACCATTCCCTCACCCACCAGCCGTTCCCCACTGACAGCCTCCTTGGACCACTGTACGGTTTGACAGTAAGAGCATCAGTTGCATCTCCGCGTCCCAGTCATAGTCACGCTGTGCCCCGGCTGTCCTCTGTACCTGCTGGCATCACCCCCTACCTGACAGGCACACGTATGTCTCCTGCCATCGCTCTTTGACTCATACCAGCCACACATCAAGGGGGCAGGATACTGCCAGGAAAACAGGAGGAAGGAGCTTACCCTCCGTCCCCACCTGGCCTTCTCTTTGCCAGTCTTTCCTTTATCCCCACCTTCCCTCAACCCATCACAGATTTTTGTGTGTTAACATGCCCTGTTTCGATTTTCCATTTTTCAGTCCACTCTGAGAAGTAGCAGTCCACTCCTTGTCTTTATCTGGACTGACTTTATTTTCTCAGGATTTTTTGTTAGCTCTTCGGAAACCTTTTCATCTCTCTCCAGCTCATGCTTTTCTCTCTTCCCCTGCCCCTGCCTCTTGAAAGAGCCCTCCACATGTATTTTTTCCCCTCCCTCTTGCATCTTATGCTCAAAGGCATATTTAGATTAGAAGAATCAGGGAAGCCTGTGCTTTTTAAGTTTCAGCGATGCTCTGGTCTTGGCAGATTTCAGTGGTGTTGCAACAGATGAATCTATTACCCGGGAAACTGAAGCACCCCACCTGCATCCTGCCCTGCCCTCGGTGGTGACACACACTTGGACTCACTGGGTTTGATGTAATTATTCCTTCACAGTGTCTCTCTGGGCTTATTATTTATCCCATGTAAGATCCACTCTTACCTTTTTACTTCTGACACTGACCACATGTCTCCTGCCATGCCCTCTCCCTCACCCTCACGTCAGCAGATCATTCCAGTTAATTCCTCAGCAAAAATTATGGGTCTTCATACGTCTCTAGCATCGTGATTCTCTTTCCAGTCAAAAGAAAACAGAGGTGAAATGAAACTGAATTACTTTGGGTGTTTTCCTCTGCATATGTGTAATCTCATCCTGAGGAGCACTTCAAAAAAGTTACAGAGCAGCCTGTGATGACTAATACAATGCAGTCATGCAATTAGCACCATGCTCATTTAATAATCTAGTCTTAGGAAAGAAATTGCCATGATGTCAGGAAAATTTATCAAAACCCCAAAACACTAAACCAACCCGACATCAACATATCAGTTCATCATTTCTCCTCTGCCACTCGCTGCTATACAACCTGGGTGCGTGCGAGCCCTTTGCTTCTTCAGAAATAATGGTTTGCCACGCTACTCATGAAGAACAACCCAGTCCAGGAGCTTTTCTGCAGCGATATTTGGTGTTGGAAGTTTCAGAAGAACATCTAAACTTCATTTACATGAAATATGGCAAATTTTTCCTGCCTCTACTTGGCAATGGAGTTATATGCTGAAGGAGAAAGACTGCCCCTTGTGTAGTTTTACAGTCCCTGGCATAACTACAGGGACAAATCTTATTGTTACCAGCACATGGACTCTGTGCTTTTGGTTTGACTGTTGGGGAAAAAACACTAAAGACTTATCTGGATGGAAAGCTCTCCCTTGTCCCTGCGGTTTTCGGTGCTGTCTGTCTTTTGTCTTACTCCATTTCCTCGCACAGTGCAAGCTGGGGGTGAGCCGGGCACGCTCTGCCGTGCCTGCAGCACGGAAAAAGCAGTTTTAATTCATCTTTCAGCAGCACGGTGGTGAGGAGTCAGCTGAAGCTGTACCAGGAATCACAGCGATTTTATATGTCATGACTCTGGAGGAGAAACACACGCTGCAGCAAGTACAGGGTCTAAAATAATAGACACTAGGGGGAAATAAAACCATGTCAGTGGGTGGACTGTTAAGCCCACACAGCCAAATCCAGAGAGGTCCTACACCCTCACAAGCAACTCCTGTTGGCTTCAAGAGGGCTTCAGGTGCTCATCTCCCGTCAGGATCTGGCCATGGGGTTTTTACGTAATGAAAAGGTCTCCACTGACTGGGTGGAGACTGAAAGGTTTTTAGGCATAGTGAAATGATTTTCCTGGATTCATGGAGCAGGCAGCATGGACTGGAGGTCGTAACAGGAGTACCTGTTCCCCTGGAAATGGTGGCCATGACTCCTGGTGCTGAGAATGCATTGCTGCTTCTGGACTCGCTACAGCAAAAACAGGGCGCAAATGAGGAACAAAAAGAGCTGCTGTCAGAAGGGCTCATAGGTAGCAGATGCCTGTGTGGTTCACTGGAGGGAGGAAAATCTCTTAATTCAGACAGCTTCAGACTCCTGACTCTTCAACAAACTGCATATTGTACAGGAAAGAACTTATATTTAAACAAAAGGGACTTCTTTGTTTCCTTATGATGTGGAGGGAGTCACATATGACTCTTCCTAGGGATTTGGAGCAGACAACCTTTGAAGGTCCCTTCCAACACAAGCTATGCTATGATTCTGTGCAAATCAATTGCCAATAAAACAGCGTTTCAGTGCTTGTGATCCCACAAATGGCAAATCTTTACCATGAAATTGTATTATTATTATTATTATTATTTAAAGACACTGAACAGAAGTGCACTAACTTGGAGCATTATTTTCAGTAGTTCCAACAATGTCTGCAGCACACCTGCTCTCTGTGGCCATTTCAAGCCAGCTCCTGCTCTGTTGTTATTGGCTCCATACCAAGAGCCAGCAAAGCAAAAAATTTTTCACTTAAGCCTAAACTTACTGTTCTCCTGTCAGCTTCCCCGTAATGTATTACTTCACCATGTCCTTTGACCTCTTGCATTTCTTTGTAAAGACATATAATTAATTGTGAGCCACAGCTTAGCTCTGGGGGTTCAAAACAGTTTCACGTGTTTACTCAAAACATGAACTTTTTTCCTTCTTTTTTAATTTCCAGGCAGAAAAGGTGATGAGGGTTAAACAAAGCATCGCTCCTTCCAAGGACTCCAAAGCCCAACAGGGCTGGAAGGAGCTGATGGGAAGGAGGAGGGTGGGAAGGATGGACAAGGGGGTTTCTCAGCCGGAGCCCAGGAGTCAGCGCTGTACCTGGGAGCTCAGGTGCAGGAAGGAAAGAGGGACACCTCTACTGCACAAACAGCCTCAGCCTCAGAGCAATAAAAAGGAAAAGAAGATGGTGTTCTAGAAAAAACACAAACCAAACTGTGGTCGTCTAGTACCTAACTACCTCAGCTATTAAAAGGGTATGTGTTTGATGCTGCAGCCCTGCAAGAAGCTCTCGCCAAGCAGGATGGACTGTGTGGTCTGAGACCCCACCAAGAGAGCCCCAGGGGACCAGTCATGGTGTGCAGCACCAGGGAGCCCTGGAAGCTCGTGGTTCAGGTGTATGTCAGCAGCAAACCTGTCACCTAGGTTCAGTGCACAGCCTTTGCCTTCTGGCTCCAGAGGGTTGCAAGCAGGAGACCCAAGACCAAGCTTGCAATACAATAACCTTAAATTTGTCCTGTGCAGTCAGTCCGTAAACGTCATGATGGGTTTCTGTGCTGGCTGGGGAGGCTGGCAGCCAAGGGATAAGGCTGCTGCACCCAAGATGCTGACTTACCTTCTCTTAACATTACAGGGCGTGTGGGTGATGGTGGATCTCTGCAGATCTTTCTGTGTTTTCAGGGTGTATAATAATCTGCTGCTGCCAACAGCAACGCCATCACTCACTCTTCTCGTGTGGGGTCCCTTGTGGGGAGAGCTCAGCTAATACAGTGACGGGTCCCAGGGAGCCAGGTCGACACCAGTACCTTTGCTTCTCACTGAGAAATCAGGACACAGAGGAGATGTTGAAGGGACCTGCCACTTTCCTTACTCACACATTAATTTGTGAGGATTTGTCACACACATGGTGACAAACCTCACCACTGGAGGAAGATCTTATTTACTCGTCACACCAATAGCACCTCTGTAGAGCAAACCAAGGATATCATAGAAATCCCGCCTCATTTGTGGGTTATTGTCAGAAGGCCCAAAGTGTCTCTAGAAGTCCTGAAGGACCCATTTAAGCCACTTTTTCCATCCTCTTTCTGATGCAGAATCATGTCTTTTGGTGTGGGACATGCTCACAGCCCATCTGAGGGCAGCTATTGCAAATCCAACATGTGGGTGCTGTTAATCCCACGGGGATTTTCTTAGGAAATGGAGGGGGTAGTGAAGTTGCATATAGATACAGGAACAAACAAAAAAAGCCTCATAAAGCTTCAGCACATTTCTATTTTTCAGGCCTCCAGAGCCATCCAGCAACATAAGCAACTAGTAGCTGGAAAGAGATCTGTTCAGTAATAGAGAGATGCACTCGGGGTTATACTTTCAAAAGGATGTGAGGTTTCTAGTCCTAACGAACCTAACAGTAGTCCCATAGCTGATGCTCCACAGAAAGCCCTGATAACCCTCTGCGAGTCCAGTCAGCACCTTTGAAGTCAATGACAACGTTGCCACAGTGATAGCTCTGAAGAGCTGTGTAGGCTCTTACATTGCTGAAAGACCATCTATGTTGTACCACTCAGGTTCTTCGAACTAACAGCACTCCCCAGGCTCACAGCACCTGACACATCTGCCACCAAGCTTCTTTGCTTCTTTCTTACTGTTTTTCCAAAGCAAGCTCTCCTATAACTTCATTTTTTTTATTGCTTTTAATAGAAAAAAAACCCTGGTTCCATAATAAACTCAAGGAATGTTATACAAACAGCCCTGCTGGGATGCAGCAACCAGTTGCTGGAGATTCATGTTTGTACATCCTCATACTTTAATTCCTTTTGCTCAGTGCGGTCCTGAAAATACTTTTGCATGGAAACTAGCAGAAAAAAGGTCTAGATTTAATATCAAGAAAGGTGCAAAATTTGTTAGAAAACAGACTGTGGGTTGTTCTTTTTAAAAAAACCCAATATTTCATCATTTCATTACCATATTGAGAGGATTATGTAATATTCCAACAAGGTTTGTCACAAATCTGGCACAGAATAGGCAAAGGCAGTGGCCAAACACTATTATAAAAGCCAAAGCTGGCATTCAACACCATCAGCTAAGAAAACATGAAACCTCACAGCACAACTCTGATCTAACTGTGATACATTTGACAGCTGGAGGCAAGAAAGTTCTTTACAGCGTGCTTAATGGCATGATGGAGTACCAAAACGGTGGGGTGATGCGCTGCCCAACACACCAGCCACGGCGGACGAGGCTGTGTGGCTTGGCACAGCGATCTCAGCCTCAAGTCTATGGCATGAACCAAATGTTCAACGTTAATGCATGACACTGTGCCCGAGGAGGGTGTGCTAACCTAAATGAGATTGCATACCTGAGGTGATCTTACCCTTGATTGTTTTCTGTGCACATAATGAGAAGCAGAGTGCCTAGCACTGAGCACTGGACTAGATCCCAATGCGCCTTGGCTGCGGCTCACCACCTACCATACTGTCCCAGTAACATGAATGGCAAACCCAGTACCAAACTGAGCTTTGAGGCCACGTCACATCTGGCCCTTAGGAGGGGTGGAATAAAAACCAGTTCCAGAATAACTGGTGGTAACCAGGGGCTGGGAGGAGCAGCTCAGGAAGCAGCAAATAACATATAATTTATTTTTTTTTTAATCTGAGAATTATCTGCTAGACATCCAAATCATTATGACGTCTAATAAGGGAGGTAAACCAGTAGTAATTTATCTGAAGCATTATGGTCTTTTGGGTAAACTAATTCTCCTTGCCTCTCAAGCAAAAGTCTATACAGCTAATGCAGATTGGCTACTCTTTTAGTATCCAAACTAAGATAGATGATCATCTTGTCCATGAGTCATCTGTACCATTTCCTATAGGAAGACATGGTTTGAATTCAAATTGATCCTGAAAAACCTAAAGGAATGGATAGAAATCAAATAGATCCCAGTAAAAAGCACTTAAGAGGAAAATGTCAAGAGCAAAAGTCCCCAGCAAACCAGTTTGACCTGTGCCCTTCATGAACTGACCTGCCAGGTAGCAGTGTGCAGAGAGGGACCCACAGCCTTTGGAGACCTAAAAACTGTGGGAGTCCTTGGTGTTGCCTGCCCACAACACAAGAAAAGGCAAATATCCTGGGAGACACCTGCAAGAGTGTTTTATGTAAGACACAGAAGAAATTGTGCTCTACTTGGCACCAATGCAGTCTCAGCTGGAGATTGGTGTCCAGTTCTCAGCACCGTGCTTTAAGGAGAATGGAAGTTGGACAAGGTCCAAAGGAGTTCATATGAAAGATAAAACGTTTAGAAGACACAGGCAGAGAGAAAAAGCTGATGGAGTGAGTGTCTTCTGTGTGGAAATGGGAAGATGTGGGAAATCTAACAGCACTTAACTGTCAGGCAGAAACCTGACTTCTTTCTGCCCATTATAACCTGGTGATGTGAAGTGCGATTCTTCTGCTCTCTGCTTTCGTTTGGTGGGCTTGGTGCAGCAGGACTGCTTTTGCTGTGCAAATTTAGACCACCTGTTAAAGCATTTTCAGACCTTTAATAGGTCCTTAGAGGAACCAGACCTTCCTCAGATCAAAGGCCATCAAGATTTCCCTTAGGATCTGTTTTTGCGTCCGGCATTCATCACAACCAACTGCTTTTGAACACATCCACTTGTCTGGGAGATTGTATGGCTTAGTCCTGCCTTAGTCCTACGATTAAGCTGAGACAAGCTCTAGGACATGATGGTTCTTACTGTGCAGCATGAGCCTGCCTAGTGACTTCTTGCTCTAGGAAACACAACCTGGACACGTAGGGCTCAAGTAATTTCCAACATGGGCATCTCCAGTGGTGCACCTGCCAGGGCTGGCAGGTACGTCACGGGACCTACAGAAGACCTGCAAGTTTCTGAACCATCAGTTGGACTTGGGTGGCACTTCCTGGGGGAAAATGGCAACTAACCTGGGTTCAAGCAGCTGAGTTGGGCCAACTGCCCAAGCAGAGGAGGAAGCATCGGAACAGCGGTGTGTTTATTAAATCACTTATAACAGTGGTACATGGATAAATAATTGCATAATGCCTCAGTGACACTACTGAGCAGGAGATGGGGTTTCTGTCCTTCCTGCAACTCCCATACTGAAGCCTGGGGCACCCACAAGCACAACTGGTCCAAGATCTGAGCGTAATGCAGTGCCCAGCGAGGCTGGCAGCGGGGCTGGCAGCAGGGTGCACGTGTGAAAGGCAAGGCAGGCAGCAGAAAGAAGGGAATGGCTGGGATAGGGGATATTTCCCCAGCAGTTACCGCAGCCACATATCCGTGCAGGCGCTGCCTCCCATTCCCTCACTGGAGCCATAGCTCCCAAACCCTCTGCTTAACCAGGGTGTGGAGCTGGCACAGACCCACATCGACCCCAGATCCTGTTTCTGGGCCACGCTGACCAAGAGTGCAATCATGCACACTTCCTTCCACATTTATGCAAAAAGCATCCACCCCACACGTATTTCCACTGTATTTGAGGCCTTGTGTAGTCTTGGCAGAAGTGGATGGATTTTGCCCAGAATACACAATTTAAGTGCTAATTATCTCTTCCTGCTGGGCTTTAGAGCACAGAGCTTTCAGTTTAAGAACAACAGCTACAAGAGCTAATGGATTGCTCTGTTACCAGGAAGCAAACCTTTTGCAGAGCGGGGAGGATCCTGCCCCACTGCAGGTCCTGGGGAAAGCCCAGCTCTGCAACAATAGGAGGACGGAATTTGTTAACTCTTGAGGGAAGGGGAGAGCAATGCCAGCATCATAATTGCCTTCCGCTGGTGCTGCTGGGGGGATCACCCCAACACAAAAGAGCATCTCACCCCTCCCACGCTATAACAAATTATGTTGTAAAAGTAAGAGAAGAAAACTCCCGTCCTTGGGTCAGTGAGAGGCTGTAGAAGAGAGAAGGAAGGAAAAACTGTGGCTGAGATTCATTCCCTTCCATGTCACATACAGTAAAAGTCCATATTTCACAGGACATGGCTTAAACTCTTGCTTTCCAAACCCCATTTCTCACATGCGTTTATCCCACATCCAGGATGACCTATGGACGTCTCTGCTAGGGATCCACTGACAATCCACTTCTTTCTTGGTGACACTCCCTGAAATGAGAAAGAGCTTTGCACCACTCTGCTGGCAGTTCAGCCACAGGTAATAAATTAACAGCATATGGGAGTCACATTTGAAGCCAATAATAATTTAATTCACCTGCACTGGCACTTAACCATCCAGCAATAACCGTTGCAGAGCTGCTCTCTGCACAGCTAATTTAGGAGCTTTATAGACCTACATGTGGTGATCATTTGATTCTAAGACTGACATGTTACCTGAAGGAGAGTACAAAGTACCTCCTAGCATAGCGAGTATTGTGTCTGGTGGTGACCACATCTTAGCTTTTCTTTCAAATGCAGTCTTTTAGGTGTAGATGCTCACCTACTTGAATATCCTTACAAGTGTAAGAAATAAAATACCGAAATATAGAGGAGATACTTTAGTACCTTGGACTAGATCCATTATTGACACATGACCAACATTACACCCTTCTCAAAGACACTTTCTCACTTGCCCATATGGTGCACAGATGTAGGCTGCTGGCAGTGATCTCTAAGGTGATGTGGGCAACCTCCAGATTTTCAGCTGCCCTGTGTCTCTATTTCTTGTGCGAGGTTCTGAACAGTTTATTCTCATTTGGATCTCTGTAGTTATCACACTAAAATATCCTCATTATTGCTGCATTTTGGCTCTCTCTTGAAAACAAGGTAAGGGAAACACTGCTGGATGAACGGAACAGCACCCGTCCCTGGAGGTGTGGGATGGTGTCCATCCCCAGCAGCCTTATTGCAGGCCACTGAGATAATCCTGTGACCTGCCTGCCGACGTGCAGAGGGTTTAGTGGCAGCTCTTCTAGTGAGCCTGTTACTACCAGTGGCAAAGGTCTTCACGGCTTGGAATTGCAGCTAGCGGCACCATAAAGTAAAAGGCTGTAAGGAGTGGAGAATCCTTCCTCCTGAGTCAGCTGAGGAAACTGCTGTACAAAGCCTGACACCCTTTTGCCAAGAGGGTTGCAAGCATCCTGCATCATGTTCAGATGCACTTTCCTGTCTCCAGAACAAGTTGTCCAGCAGTGGCTTGCTGGGAAACATTGGAAGAAATAAAGAGAAATAGCAGGTTGATCCCAGGGAAGATTTTCTTGTGAGAAATGAAGTTAAATAATTCTGCTGCTTTATGACTGGTGGTTTTACTGTGAGGTATTATTGCACAACAGACTTAAATAAAGCCTGAAGTATGACTGCCTCCAGTTTTGTCTGGCTATAATGCTGCTTCTTAGCTCATTGTGTCTCAGAGAAGGTTGGTTATGAAGAACAAAAGACTTTCAGGGCTGCAGTCTGCTTGCACATGAACCCTTCTCACCCGGCCGCAGTAATAAGCGTGTGAAGTATATATTGAAGTCATTCTTCATAATTTTTTGTCTCATAACATTTGAAATTGAAGTAAGCTTTCTACTTTTACAAATAAATATTGAGCTAATTGCATTAGTAAACATAAATCAAACTGTATATGTACTTTTCCTATCCCACGTTTCCAGCATGAGCCGTGAGGGACCAGCGTGGGCAGTCCCCACAGAGGAAATCAAAGCGACTGGACACCCTGTCCCCAAGGCCCCAGGAGCCCCCGCGTCAGGCCAGCAGAGGCCCCTCTCTCACCCCTCCCTGCCTGGTTGGCCTGTCCCTACTTCTTGCACGTTTTTAGCAGGGTTTGCCATGCTCCTTTTCTGCCTGGATGGTCTCTGCCTTAGTACTGTCCCAAGAGACAGGAGAGATCCGACCTCAGCAAACCTGCTGCCCACGTTGTCCCGCAGAAAAAGGAGCTGTGGCAACCCCTGCCTTTGAAAGAAAAGCATTGAGGATGCTCCACCAACACCTTCCCTTCCCATCTCCTCCAAGGGCAAGATGTTTGTCTTCTTTTTTTAAAAACAAAACAAAACAAAAAACAATTGAAAAGCCAGCTGAGAGGCAACTCCCCACACGGACAATAGAGCTTTTGCAAAAAATGATAAGCAGCTTGAAGCAGGTCTCACTGCAGGAGAGTCAAGCAGGGCTGTCAGGCTGTAAACACCGAGCAGACTCAGAGACGTACGTCTGCTTTCGTGCCGTGCCTTCAGACCCAATGCCCCAGACGTGCTGCAGCCGTGGGAGAGCTGCAGCATACACGTGGGACTTGTGCTGCAGCAAGAGTGCAGGAAAGCCATGGCCTGTCTTCGCATCAGGAAGGGCTTGGGATGTGAGCAGTAAGTGCAGGACAGCCCATATTGCACAGGGCATCTGGCGACTGAACGCCAGGCAACCTCTGTGCCGCAGGCGACTCTCCAACCCGAGCTGCACGGCTACAGCTTTGCTCTCCCAGAGCTCCTACGCTTCACCAGCGAGGCATTACTGAAATTAGATCCCACAGCATGCCTGTGGATAATGATTTCTACTTATCTTTCCTCTAAAGATAGAGAAACTGGAGTAGACACAGGGATATTTTCCTGCTCTGGAGAGGTGTCAATTATTTTCATCCCCAAAAATGACATTTGTGATCTGGGATTTCTGCCTCCCACCCCACTTGTTCCTGCACTGGGGTGGGATGTGGGCACCTGACTGTCCCCTGTGGGCAGCTCTGCCACCTGGCTTTAACAGAAAGGGACAACATAATGCAGGAAGACCCACTCGGATCCCCACAAAAAATGTATTTTTGTTTTACTCCGTAGGGCAGTCCACTGCTCACCTGAGGGCAGGGGCAACAAGGCAGAGGTTTGGGAATTTTTTTGAAGCTTTGCTGTCAGTTGGATAGCTGTAAAAACACTTACGTGGGGGTCAGGTCTGAAAACGTTGCAGGGCCATCCTCTTTGCTGGAGAGACTTCGTATGGAGACTGGGTGAAAACGAGTGAGGCAATGGACATTGATGCATTTGTTTTTCATTGTCAGAGCTCATAGAGCTGGTTTACGTATTCACTGACATGATGTAGGTAGCAAAAGCTAGATCTAAGGTAAGAACCTGTAATAGCCCTTGGCCCCTCTGGCAGGCACCCAGAGGTCCCTGCTGCCCAGGCATCCAGGGCCACCCCAGTGCCAGTGGGTCAGCACATCTTTCCTGTCCAAGGAAAGGTGAAGGACACCTAGTTTCATGAATCACAAAAGCCTCCCGAGAAGCCTGACTTGCCAGTTGTGCCCGGAGCCCACCTCATGCATACTGACAATTTCCACTCCTTGTGAAATACAGGCACAGCTGGTGTTTCCTTCTAAAGCTTGGGTGGAGGAGGTACCTGTCCCTTATGCAGCAGCTTGTAGGAAGAGCACCCACCAAGGATGCTGTGCTGTGCTCAGGGTGGTGCTTGTCATCTCCTACTCCACTACGGTGGCTGAATGTGTCCTTGGGACACCACAATTAGCACAGGGGCATCATCTCCACCAAGGGACTGCTCTTCCCGTGGGATCAGAGACATGTTCCTTCTTGTGACCGTGCTTGTTTGTATGGTTCTGGTTGCCTTTTCCCATCCTCTCCTTTCACCCAAGTCCTGAAACACTGTCTAAAGAGGAAAACATTCTTAGTCAAAGGAAAGGGAGTACCCCAGCCCTGCTCTGAAATATCCTGTGTCTGCTGGGTTACAGTTTTCAGTCACCGATGAGACAATGATGGGTGGGTTAAAAGGGATGATGGGTTTCTCCTCCTGGCATGAATAATTTTATCTTTCAGACACGAGTTGAAGGAGTGCAGTGAGCCCTGGCCAGCGCAGGTCCTAGCAAAATGCAGATTCTCAGGGAGAAATCTGTGTTTGGAGCATGTGTGGACAGAAGGACCCGAGTGCCAAGGCAGTGCCAGCTGCTTTGCATCACATTTTGGTGCACCCAATTTTCCCTTTGCTCCGTGTAGCTTCCCAACAGAAATCCCTGGACTTTATTCCAGGGTCAGGCCCTCAAGTCCTTTCTCATGTCTAGCCTGCAGTCTCAGCGTGATGACATCCTGCTGCCAGTAGCTCATTTGTAAGCAAGGGAAAAATCAACCCATTCTAATTCTGAATATGCTAAATGACTAATGGAGCTAATTGTGGCCTCTGCTCTTGTAACAGCCTGAAAGTGAGAGAGAGGTGTTGACGCAATAGGGCAAAGGACATTTTCTAGCTCTGACAATAACTCAGCAGCCTGGACTTCAGCAGCCCTGGGCCTCTGCAGAGAAGGTGCCACGCTGCCAGCAGCCCGCTCTCACTGGGGTCTTGCTCGCCTCTGTCATCTACTTCAGTTTTTGGGCATCAGTACAATCTTAAACGTCATCATTCTCGGCGTTACTCTGGTACCTGCCAGAACACACAGAAGCCTTGTGACGGATAAAGCAAACCCAGAGGAGTGGAATACCTGTGACGCAGCCCCTGCTTGCTATTTTTACCAAAAGCAGCAGCATGCAGAGCACAGACACAGGAGTGGGAGGGGGGGAAGCACTGTTGTAAGTCAACCAGCACAGGACATGGTTCTTAGCTCAAAACCAAAGTGACTGTCTTGCATCATAAAATAAATGGAATTTTTAGCAATAGCTGGACGTCTATGCAGCCACATGTACAGGGAACAAAGAAGTTTGTTTACACGATATTGGCATTTCAGGGTGACAAACGTCAGCGCAGTGCTAAGAGCAGAGCAAACCCAGTGCTCTGGGGTTAACTGTGGGTTTAACCGTTACTGCCACAGTCTGCAACGAGAGGCTCTTTCCTGAATCACTTCCCACCACTGGTATTGGGGCACGTGTCTCGGCCAAAGAAACTCTGTACGTGTTACTGCTCTTTGGCAAACGAGCTGTAAAGTCAAGTGGGGAAAGTTTCAGAAGGCATTATGATGATGAATCTTATCAGCAAGCATGAAACATCTTCAAAAAGCATTTCAGCTAGATCCACAACCAGGACCAAACTGCTCCACCTGAGCTAGTCTTACTTTCGGCAGCTGTACACAGACGTACAGCCCTCAGAAGCACCAGCCAGATGCTGCTGTCCTCGGGAGGGGGGATGGCCCGGGCAGCTCAGGCTGTAGCTCAGGGCGTGCTCAGGGCCTGCTTTACACCAGTTTAAAAGGACAACCCCATGCCCCAACCTTTGTCTTGGTCCAGCAGAAACCTTTGTGTTACTCAGTGAACTGATCCAGCTGAAAAATAACCCAGGAAAAATGACCGGTTTCTTTCTAACTGGATTGGTGCCGATGGGGCTGTGTCAGCCCGGGAAGAGGGCGCAGAGCAGCGGCAGAGGTCAGCAGGCGAGAGGAGGGCCAGATTCTCCCTTCCAGCAGCAGAGCACTCGCTAATGCTGGCCGTAATGGTTGTGGAATTGCAGGCTCAGCGTTTGGAAATAGAGTTCTCAGGAGGTTTAAACATCTGCTTCTGGGCATTCCCAGAAGCCCACCCACATCAGGGTACTGACTAATCATCAGAGCCCATGGACTGGGTCTGCCTTCACCTGTATCACCCGGGGAGCATGGTGAAACGGGCTCAAACCCCCTTAAACCATTTGGGCTGAGCTGCACACTAGTGTGGGAATAACAGGATAACCCGTGATTCTGTCCATGTTACATTGCTCATGAGGGATATATGAAACCTGTGCTCAGTTTTGCCATCTAAACAAGGAGGTTCAAAGGCAGCATGTTCTGTTCTGGCTCTCCTGGAAGACAGAGACTTTATTATTGGGTTAGTTCTACTTTGTGTGTCAGAATTTTGTATTTATTTGGCTGAAGTGTAGAAAAAATAAATGTGATTCTTACCCTGGGATGGAGATGAGGGTGTCAGTCCTGTTGGCATGTCCCATGTGAATAATGGCCAGACACTGTAGTTAGTCCCATAATCACAGTATCCTAGAATGGTTTGGGTTGGAAGGGACCTTAAAGATCATCTAGTTCCAGACCCCCTGCCATGGGCAGGGACANCTCCAGCTTTCTTGTAGGCCCCTTCAGGTACTGCAAGGCTGCTATAAGGTCTCCCCGGAGCCTTCTCTTCTCCAGGCTGAACAACCCCAACTCCCTCAGCCTGTCCTCATAGGAGAGGTGCTCCAGCCCTCTGATCAACTTTGTGGCCTCCTCTAGACTCACTCCAGAAGCTCCATGTCTTTCCTGTACTGGAGGTCCCAGAGCTGGAAGCAGTACTCCAGGTGGGGTCTCACAAGAGTGGAGTATAGGGGGAGGATCACACTGGCTGCTCGAACAATTTCTCTGTGTTTCTCCCAGGCTACCTGCCCTCACTTCCACCCTCTGTAGGCTTCCTTCTTGTGTTTGAGTTTGTCCAGGAGCTCCTTGTTCATCCATGCAGGCCTCCTGGTGTTTTTGCCTGACTTCCTCTTTGTTGGGATGCATCATTTCTGAGCTTGGAAGACGTGATCCTTGAATACTAACCAGCTTTCTTGAACCTCTCTTCCCTCTAGGGCTTTGTCCCATGGTACTCTACCAAGTAGATCCCTGAAGAGGCCAAAGTCTGCTCTCCTGAAGTCCAGGGCAGTGAACTTGCTGTGCACCCTTCTCGCTGCCCTCAGGATCTTTAGCTCCACCATTTCACAGTCACTGCATGGCTGCCCCTGAGCTTCACATTCCCCACCAGCCCCTTCTTGTTGGCTGGTGGTCCAGCATGGCATCTTGCCTTGTTAGCTCCTCTCTCACTTGTAGAAGGAGGTTATCACCAACATAATAAATAATTAATAAGTATAATAATAATTCAAGTTGCCTTTTCTAAAGGGAGTGCAATAGTGAACTGCTAATTAGAAATTCATACTTGATCTTGTGTATTTTTTCTTTTCTCATTTGTCAGCATTAACAAGAGAGCAACCAAACTAATGAAACCCTCTGTCACCTTCCCTACCTTTCTTGGCTGGACAAGCAGTGGCACATGCTGGAGGTAGCTCAGACCAGCACTTACAGCACTTAAGGGGCTGAATAATTCCTGCGTTAGCCTACCAAGGACATTGATCCTCTGCCCGAGGCAGCCAAGTTTCACAAGTCATGCAAGGACTTCACACTTTTACACGTCACTTTTTCTGTCAAAGTTGGCCAGGAATAGTCATCAGGTCAAAATGTATTGTATGATGAGAGAAAGGAACATGCAGCACAGCTCTACAATTCCCATTGACTAAGAGACCAAGGCCAAAACCAAGGTGGGTGGTTACAAGGTATGTATAGTCAGGGAATGGTATTTTGCAAGGATACTTAATTTATTGTTGCCATTTTTGACTGAGAAATACATCATTATCCCAAATTCAGGGCACCCCAGAGATTATACAGCAGCATTCTTCCACCCCTTACCACTGCTGGTCAGTCAGCAGAGTCTCTCCGTATGCTGCAGCACGCTGACGGTAACACGCACCTCTCTGGGGATCGAAGGCTCTGCTTTCCACCAGGAGAGCTGGGCCCTGCACGCACTCAGCGAACTCCACATCAGGGAACACCACACGTCTAAACCCCTAAGTAGAAAGGTGGGTAAAATGCACTTCAGAAGCTACAGAAGACAACTCAATTAGTAGAATTACAGAAGTTAACTTGTGAAATATGAAGGTATTAAACATGAGAAACACTGCAGAAGTTTAGAATTTGTGTTTATAAGGAAGTATATGACTTGAATGAGGTGGTAAATTAGGTGCAAAGGTCTGGTTGAGTGCACAAGGCAGTTCTGCTCTGACAGGGAAGACAGGCTGCCTCCTCTTCTGGCGTTCCCAAGTGTTTGCTTTTCCAGCAGCAGAGGAAGTCACCGCAGCATGGCCACAGCAGAGGAGAATCTTATTTGCCTACACCAGTCAGAAGAGGTGCACCCGTGTTTGGGTGGGCTGGGCCTACATGGCACAACTGAGAGCAGCTGGGTAGAAGCTAGGTAGGAGGAGCAGAGGATGGACTGGGACGCGGCTTTTCAACGTACAGTTTCAAAAATGAGAAACATAAATGGTCTTTGGCCTATACATGGATCTGGTCACGAAATACTTGCATTTTTTTGGCATCAGATCCGCCAGCTATTTTTAATTAGTTTTAGATACAGTGAGCTGAGCAGATTCAGATTTCACTGAACCAAACCCATTTCCCTTATCAGAGAGCAAGCAATGCAGCACTGCCGTTCTTAAACAGAGATGGCGGGGCCACAGGGAGGAGCTAGATGAAGTACTCTAATAAACTACAGTAAAACAGGAATTAAGTTTTTGTTTTCTGTAACATTAAAAAAAAATCAGAATATTTTAACTGCAAAGGAGAAGCAGCAGATCCTGCAATGGCTTTATTTACATAAGTAATCATGAGTTGAACAGTTTCTGTAAAGAAGGATTATCCACCCGTAGAACAATTTGCTGCACTAGAGGTGGTTTTTCCCCTCCACTCTTTTCCCCTGGGGGTTACAGATGGAGCCCCCAGTGGGGAGTGATCAGAGCCCAGGCAACACATCTCTGATGGGTGACCTTCACAAAAAAACCCGCAAGGAACAGGATGATGTACTGGGCCAGCAGGAGCTGCAGAGAATCAGCAAAGCTTTCATTCCTTCCCCCCCAGTAAGAGTCACCGGCAGAACTTGAACTCCCCCCAGACAGACAGCACACTCACCGCCTGCTCGTAGCAGCGACCTCTGCGCTGCGCAGGGAGCGACAGGGCACAGAGATCACAGGTTTCTGGAAACGGTTCTGGAAGAAAATTGCTAGTGGCAACCGACCACCTAGCCAAATGTCCCACCAGCTGTTTTTTGGCATCTGCTGGCCCTGAATAAGGTGCTCTCATTGCATACAAATTCTGAGTCTTTGCTGCCTGAGCTGGAGAACAGGCCTCTTGACTGCAGTGTAATAGGATAAGCTTGTCAAGCAGTACAGCTGCGAAAGGGTGAAAATCACAGAAATGCTTCATTTGCCATATTCCTTCAGAACAAACCGCATGCTAAAGTAAAAGGCAGATGGCTTGGTCATGGTAGAGACCCCTCAGTTCTGTTCCCAACTGTGCCTGCATAGCGCTGTGCGAGCTACATTATCATTCACCGGTTAATGGTTTTTTGGGTTTGGTTCCCCCCCCACCTTATTTTTTCCCTAAGCTAGGAAAACTGGCCTCATAATCAGGGTTGGGAAACATACAGAAATTGTGAAAACATTAATCACAAGTGCAAATCCTACAATTCCTTGCTCCTTGGTTTAGAGAAGACTTCTCACTAAGCTTCAGGACCTTTTAAGAGCACTTGACACTACAGATTGTCTTGGAGACCAAAACGCCCATAGGAGGAACCCTGATTAAAGAGATAAAAAGAGATTCTAAAGGCAATGCCAGGCTTTGGGGAACATGAGTTGTGACTCTCAAGAATTTGTAATTTACATACTGAGGGGTGCCTTGGGTGATGCAGGCTGGCAGCTCCTCCAAAGTATGGTTGCTGTCTCCTGCCAGAAGAATTCTTTGGAGCTGTCTAAATGGGGAAAAAAAGCTGACCCAAGGTCAACTTAGTCAGCTTGTCTTCACTGAAGTCCCTGTTATCGCCACAATGACAGCTGAGATCATTTGACCTGGTCAGGCTGTAACCACGACCACTTCAAACACTCCCTAGCTGGTAGCAGCAGCAGCTCCTGGAAAGGTGCTGAGGGCAGCACAGCCACCTCCAACCATCAGAAGGGTTAAACCTTCCTCCCCCTCGCTCTGACGCTTACTGCTCACAGAGACTCAAAATGAGGTATGTACAAGCCAGAGAGCTGTTCAGCTCCTCATTTGCAGGGGACCAGTGGCATTACATTCAGCCTCAGCAAGAGAAATTGAGGACTTCTGTCCACGAGTATTTGCCCATTATTGGGTTGATTTGATTGAGGGAGGGGAAAAAAAGATTCCAAGTACCCATTTTGCACATGGCAACATGACCTGACCAACCTGTTGGGAGCACTTGTTATTTTCTGAGTTTTGCGTGATTTTCCAGTGAACTTACTTATTGAAAATTCAGTCCAGCTTTGAATAATTTGGTCCAACAGATTTCATTCTTGCACACTTAATGAGCACAATGCTCTGTCTATGCCTGTGCAATAGCTTACCTGTCAGAAATCATGGAGTTTCACAGAATTCAAGGGTTCCAGTGATATTCATCAGCAGTCATGCAGGATTTGGCCTAAAGAGAGAGCTCCTGAATGGCCAGGGATGGAAACAGGACCTAGTCACACAAAGTGCTGTCAGACTTGTGGTCTGCCTTTGGGCCCAGGGTCTGCTAAAAATGAGCAACTTTCCAGGTAAAAGAGGAACAGAAACTCATGGGGAATGACACAAAGTTAGTGTAGATGTATTTTAGGTTCTTTAGGGTTTAACTAATTTATCCCCTTAATTCCTGAATTAACATGCAATGCAAATCTCATGGTTATTATACAAACTCTAATCTACACAAAGATGAGCAAAACTCAAGGACAGTCCCCAATGCAGAGGTTAATATCTAAAAGCAGAATCAGAGAACTTGAGACTCACCAGAAAACCAAAGGAAAGACCAAAATGGAATTCTCAATATATTTATTTTAAAGATTACTTCCCATTGTCCTCGTAATTTTTAAAGATCTTTTTTGGGGGCATCTGCTAGTGTAGAGGTATGGCCTTGGAGAACTTTACCTAGCTGTACATTAATACTACCTGGCTTTCACATCTGGCATGCTACTAAGACAAACTTTGCCACGAAAGTGCTCCTGACATCAGCACGTTTCATGTTTAATCCCAACTACCAGCTTGTTTTCTAATTACAGCTTAAAAGAGCAGCAGACTTTTTTTTTGTGAAGCAATGTAATATATCTTAATATGATTTCCCCTAGAGACAACATAGGTAAGAACATGCATGACAGGCATAATACACACAATCAAGAAGACTGTGTGTGACAGATTAGTGACCAGAGGTCATGAAAGGGCAGAGGGCCAAAACAAGAGTTGTGAATATTTGATCACATTTAAGAGTTAATTTGATCATCATAACCCTTCTGTATTCATTTTCTGGTGAAAACCAGACCGTGCAAATATCACTAGAACAACTGCCCAAGAAAAACATGAACAATAAATGATAAAATACAGACTTGAGAGATACTGTAATATTGAATTTTCATTATGATTTTCAGAGACTGTTCTAGTGATGATGAAACAAGCTATTCTGCCAAGGAAAGAGAAGAAAAATACTTTTGTGTTGAAGTATCAGAATGTGAATTGCAGAACATACAAAGCCTCTATCCAAGCAAAGAACTGTGTGCAGACTTATACACCGGTAGCAAATAAATTAAAAAGAACACCCCTCCAAGAGGGGCTCAGCCCAGCACGTACTAAGCTCTTTCCTCTCTCCTCCTCCTCTGCTCAAAAGCCATCTTCTGTCTTCACTACAGCCACCACGAGCAAACGGACTTTTCTCCTCCTCAAATCTTTAACTTCACCTCTAATGGTCTTCTGTACACTAGAAAGGATTTTCAGTTCCCTGCTACAGACCTCTCTTGGTTTGGGGTGTGTAAGCCTGATCTTTCACCTCTTTGATGAGAAAAGCCGCAGCGCAGCATTCTGCTGTGGGAAAACCTGTGCTTTTAGTAGCGTCATATTTTGTCTTGCGCACAGCTTTGGTTTCAAGCTGCCACTCAGGCCTGTGGCCACCACCATCCCAGGCACGCTTCGTCAGCACAGACATCGGTGAAGTGCTGCTTATACAGACACCGACGGTGGGCTTAGCAGCACTAATTGCATTAGAATAATTTTACACACTACTTGTTGCCAGCTTAAGCAATTTTTACTCCGTCTGTCTGAAGAACAATGCCTTTTAGGTTAACTACATCAACTGGGTTGATACGCCATGCTGCATTCTTCTACTAAAATTTAAGATAGCTATTGAAATACACTGTCACCTCGAGATTAACCAAACTAACAAAACTTCCTGATTTCTTTTTTTGGTGTCCATTAATTTATCTGATTATTTGTAATTCAATACAATTTAAAAACCCAGACTTTCAGGCTCATACATACTGCATTGCAGAGCATTGCTGTGTTACCAGTTACACATATGGACTGGCTGCTCCAGAAAACCAGCAAGCAGAAGCGGTGTGGCTATGGAGAACTTGAGAGTGCCACCAGAATCATGACCGGGATGTCACACACATACTGCTAAAGGAGGAGAAAGCAGTTACTTCTCTTCAATGTATCTTCTAGTTTTCTCTGTAGCTTTAAGTCCCTCTTTCTGCCCATTTGCTCAGGATCTCAGAAGGGTATTCCCCATCCCAGGGCAAGAAACTTAACATTTACTTCTGCAACATTCTTCCTAAAGTTAGTCTGCAATATGTTTTCTATTCTCAAATTACTTGATAAAAGGGCATACCACTGTCAGTTTTGCACCTGGAACCGATTTTGAAACATAGCAATTAGTGATACTCTGGAGCCATACACCGCATCAGTAGCAGAACCAAAACCGAACGCCAGGCTCAGGTCAGCGCTCTGTCCAAAGGACACTTCTGTCAGCCTGGACCGGTGACTCTCCCGATTGCTTAGCTAAGATGACCCACGCACGGTGAGCATGAGGAAGAAGCAGCCAGAAACAACAGCTCAGGTACACAGGGCAACTGATGGACTTTTCGTCTTCTGATCAAAGAAGAGGTCACAAGACAGTGAAGTTTTATTAACTACATTCCATTTTTACTGCTCTTTTCCAACTTTTGTTTAAAGTACAGAACACAAAGGCTTTACATTTTTGCTTTCCTTTTTTTTTTTTTCCACGTCTGAAACTTCCTCTGCCTGAAACTGCTTTGCCATTAACTCACAGAGAAGGTCCACGTGGCTGCAGCTGGACTGCTGCTGGTACCTTGGTGGATGGACTCCTTCAGAGCTGCCTGGGCTTCTCTACACTGCACAGCTCTCTGCACTGCAGGCATCTCACCGGCAGGGCTGGGAATAAAGCCGCCTGTGTCTCCTCAGAACCTCTCTGTACCAGCTGAGATTACTCCGCTAAATCAAGATGCATCACAGTTTTTGTGTTTTTCAAATGGATAATAAATGATGTTATAAGGTCACAAACATCAGCAGCATGTCTGAGCTTAACAGATGCAAAATTCAATACACGGATCCATTTTGAAGATAAAAATGTTAATAATGGTTTCACAGTCTAAGTAATGAATATAAATTTTCTCCCCAAAACCGATGACAGACATTTCCTGAATCAAAATTGCTTGGACTTTGCTCTCTATCTATGCACAGTTTTCTCTTGCTTCATTGAAGGTTCTGGAAATCAAAGTTACTGGCCTTTCACGCACAGCTGCCACTTATGTGAGCAACCTTGGATTTATTAAAATTCTTCGTTCTATTACTAAAGACAGCAAAATAGTATTTCCATCCCATTTTCAACAAATCTCTCGCTGGTTTTTTTATTGTAGACAAGTAAGATGTTCCTGGAATAGGAAAAACGTGAAAAATCTTAAAACGGTTTCCAAAAGGTGTGTTTCATTACCTAGAACAGAGCAGAGAGAGTTTTACCTGCAAGAAACACTGCACTAGCGGATAGATTCTGTTACGGTAATAATTACATGGCAAGATTATTGATGCAATATAAATGGCTCTTTTTTTCCAAAGAGCTTTCTCATGTTTACCTCAAAGATACTACTGAGTGAGGAACTTATTCCGCTTAAAAGTGCAATATTTTGTATACCATACAGCAAAACACAGACAAAACAAAACAATTAATATATGGGATAAGTCTTTTGTACGTACTAATGTTGAGATAGTAAGATTGAAAATTATTCAAAACATAGATATGTGAATATAAAATAACTTACATGACATTTGTGTAAAACCCCAAAAATTAACAACTGAAATCCCCTTCTAGGGATCGTTAAAGAACAGAACTTTGCTTAAAGAACAGTCTCTAAACTTTGCTTAAACTGCAAAATATTGTAAACACGCACATGTAATACAACTTTCAAGCCCTCATGCTGAAGGCTTCAAGCCTTCATTGCTGAAATTATATATACCTGTAATGTTGGTGCCACATCTTTGCCAAGTTCAGCAGCAATATATACATCAGCCTTTTCACTAGCTTATTGCTAAATCAAGAAAACAGTTATAGAGTTACTTCCTTTAAAAGCTGTCTTGCTGAAAAAGAGCGCTAAACTGTGTATCAGATACAAGAGAAAAAGTTCTTTTTTCAAACCCACACAGTTCGTTTCAAAAACTCAGTCGTTCTGCTAACGTTGGTAAATCAATGCACTAATGCAGCAAGCCCTTTGCCTGCACACAGCCAAACCTTTCTTTCACTTGCGTGCTCCTTACGTACGACTGAAACTGAGCATCGGCTCTGAAGCAGGAACCGCGCTCGAATAACATCTCATAGAAATAATTTAAAAGCATTTTCTAAATTACCAAAATAATGACAGTAAGTCAGACTTGTTGACGCATTTTATTGTGAGATGGGGAGTCTGGTAAAAAACTAGAAAATGACCATGATGTAACAAGGAACTTAAAAATGAAGTTTCAGATTTGTAACATACATACATGAATACAGGAACAAATTGGCACAAAAATGTTAAACGTTGTTCCCAACACTGTTTATAAGATTACTCTAATTTGGCTTACTAAGGAAATGAGAGTTTTATGGTTAGACTAATCTCTTAATAAAACTGCAGAGCATCATGCTATTAGTCACACAGTGAATTCCAAAATTTAAGAGCTTTATATTAAAAACTGGGTAAAGGTAAAATGAATTGATTGCAATTGTAAAATTAATACATTCCCATTTTAATTCTTCTGTTCTACAGTCCAAGGCAAGTATAAATGTTAACATAACACTGTTAAATCAAATCTCAATGCAAGAGAACCGATTGCATCTCTACTTTAAATCTTATCAACTTTCCAAATTTTCATACTAAAATATATTATTGTATTAATACAAACTACAGTATTATACACTACACTGTGTAATAAATAAAGAAATATAAAAATAAGACACATAAATATAAAAGTTTTCTAAAACTAAAAAGGTACATATGTCAGTAAGAAGGGTATTAATACTGCCAGGTTTGAAGACATACAGTACAAAATGTTGCACAGATCTATAAACTAAAAGAAATAAAATAATACTGATAGGTAAAAATCAGCTAACATTGTTAATAAATGGGGTCCATAATAACTAACATTTGAAAATACTTATGAGCCAGATAACATGTCATGTATGTGTCTGAAATTAAAGTAAACCAATAAAGCAATAAAGCAGATTAGAAAATTTCCCTTGTAATTATTGTAGAGAAATTCTGCAAGTCAGGTATTAACCCAAAATACCACCAAATAATTAAATAATGAAACATACCAGTGTTCTTATTTCTCTGATGGCTGAGTGTTTTTTTTCCCCATGATTAGTTTAGAAGTTTGATACAAATCAACAAATGCTAGTTATTGTAGGCCACACGTTGGGTAAAGGCTGCTCGGAGCCTTTGTAATACCAATAAATGGCACTTACAGCACACAGGTCTTGCATAAGGCCAAAGGAGATACAAAGCTTCATATCATATCCTTCATATTGTTACTACATACTCAAAACACAATTACAAACACTGATTTTGACGACTTTGCTGTCCTTACCAGTATTAACACTGTTAGTCCCTGCAATTAGAACTCAACGACAATCTTTTCAACTACATTTTTAATCACATGAGTAAGAACCTTCAGTTCTTCTATCATCTGCTTTCTTAAGGCTAACAATACACTTTAAATGATAATATGCTCTACTACAACATCTAATGTCATAAACCGCTACCTCCTAGGTTGAATTTACAAAGGTAGCCACGCGCTGTTTGCAACTGCATTACAGGTTTCTGCAAAAGGGAATTTTGTAGTGCAGAAGTTCTCACATTTTAAAACATAAGAAAATACTGAAGCGGATTTAGGAAATGTTTTACCATTAAAAAAAAAATTCATATAAATCTCTCCCAATTGTACAGCTTAAAAATTAATCAACTAAAGAATGAAAATTAATACTGATAAAACAAACAATGCCAGATGCTTGTCTAATAAATCAGGCTTCCTACAACCTGCTAAATCTTTGCTTCCAGAGTCACTGTATTTTTCTAATCTGCTTCATGTTATAAACTTGTTCCTAACTTTGAAAACTGTGTGAAAAATTACTAAGTTTGAGGTTCAGGCACACCTGGATTTCTTTTTTTTTTCTTTTTCTTTTTTTTATATATATATTTTTTTACACAGTAGTGAACAGAAATCACAGTATGCAGGCTACTGCGTTTCCATGAAAAGCATGTATAATATAGAACGAACTTCATTACCAATTTTTTTTCCTTATAGAAAAAACTATCATTTAAGCTTTATTTGTTTTTTTCTTCAGACACCTGCCCATTATTCTGTATAACTTCTGGTTCTGCATTGCTTGCTTGATTTACAGCTTCATCATTCTTGTTACCTTCGGTTTTCCTTTCCTCTTCTTCTTCTTCTTCTTCTTCTTCATCCTCTACTTCTTGTAGTTTCCTACATTCTTTTTCTTCCTGAAGTCCTTCTATCTCTTTTTCTTCCTCCTCCTCTTCCTCTTTTTCACTGTCTTCCTCTTCTTCCCTGGTTAGACTCTCTCTCTCATCTGAGTCGATCTGCGATGGAGATGCCCTGGCACCAGCATGCTCGTTACTGAGGACCTCCTGGCCCGTCTCCTCCTGTTCCGTGCTGTCACGCTCTTCTGCCTCTCTTTTGCAATAGGAGTAGCGATGATTCATGTGTTGAGAGTAAGACCCCGAGTGTGAAAACCGCTTTCCACATTTGTCACATTGGTAGGGTTTTTCCCCAGAATGCAGTCGCATGTGTTCGATCAAATGGTGTTTGTGTTTAAATGCTTTTTTACAGATTCCACACTCATGAGGTCTTTTACCTACAAAATAAAGCACAAACAATTGGACATCTTGTAGCTGAAGTTTTAAAAGTTTATACTGTTGTTTTCATCATAAGATGTTGTTGGTGAATGTATTGCCAAGAATTAATAATTCTATTTCTACTCCACGCATTATCAGCCTGAGTTTCCCACCTGAACTCAAAGGATGAGGGTGCAAGGGTACATTGTCACAAATACAATGGTAATTCTGAGTATCTTATGAAAACTGAATATAGAAGGACAAACAGATTTTCAGATGTAATTTTTAGCATAAAAATTCAGGACTATAAATAAATCAGAAAAGGAGACATTTTTCTCGCAGTAAACATTGTTTTCCCTCAAAAGCATTTTAACTTTTCTGTATGGATGGAAATTTTAAATCAAGTAAGCTTTATGTTGGTTTTTGTGTACCAGGGCCGCCTTCCATGTTATCATAGGTAAAGGGAAAATCATTCTAAATCATAGAATCATAGAATCATTAAGGTTGGAAGAGACCTCAAGGATCATCCAGTCCAACCGTCCCCCTACCACCTATTACCCACTAAACTATGTCCCTAAGTACCACATCCAACCTTTCTTTAAACACCCCCAGGGACGGTGACTCCACCACCTCCCTGGGCAACACGTTCCAATGCCCGACCACCCTTTGCAACAAGAAATTTCTCCTCATCTCCAACCTGAACCTCCCCTGGCACATCCTGCAGCCGTTCCCCCTAGTCCTGTCACTAGTTATCTGCGAGAAGAGGCCAACCCCCAGCTCGCCACAACTTCCTTTCAGGTAGTTGTAGAGGGCAATAAGGTCTCCCCTGAGCCTCCTCTTCTCCAGACTAAACAGTCCCAGTTCCCTCAGCTGCTCCTCATAAGACCTGTGCTCCAGACCCTTCACCAGTTTCATTGCCCTTCTCTGGACATGCTCCAGGGCCTCGATGTCTTTCTTGTGGTGAGGGGCCCAAAACTGGACACAGTACTCGAGGTGCGGCCTCACCAGGGCTGAGTACAGGGGGAATCTAAATCTAGGTCACAGAATCACAGAATGGCAGGGGTTGGAAGGGGCATCTGGAGATCATCTAGTCCAACCCCCCTGCTACAGCAGGATCACCTAGAGCAGGTTGCACAGGATCACGTCCAGGCGGGTTTTGAATGTCTCCAGAGAAGGAGACTCTGCAACCTCTCTGGGCAGCCTGTCCCAGGGCTCGGTCACCCTTAAAGTGAAGAAATTTTTCCTCATATTGAGATGGAACTTCCTGTGTTCCAGTTTGTGCCCATTAGGTTGGCACAGTTAAATGTCTCATGTACAAAACTCGCTGATTACACATATGTTAACAAGAAAAATCTGCTTTCTTTCACTTAGTTGTCTTTCTGCTCTGTTTTCCAGCTTTCTACTTTGTTGCCTTGATTTTAGAATCTTTTACAACAGGAGCCTAGTAATGTTATTTTCACACTCAAAGTTGTTATGCAGAAAAAACTTTGCACCGTCTTAGCTTAGATGTAAAAATAGGGACAGCAAGACAGCAGTTTTCTGGTCACACTATACAGATGATCAACATTTTCATGTCAACTTATACCAAACAAGCGGCAAGGTGGTGTTGGTATCTCTTCCCAAGTAACAAGTGATAGGACAACAAGAAACAAGGCGCCTCAAGTTGCACCAGGGGAGGTTTAGGTTGGATATTAGGAAAAATTTCTTCATTGAAAGAGTTATCAATCACTGGAACAGGCTGCCCAGGGAAGTGGTGGAGTCATCATCTCCGGAGGTATTTAAGAGACACATAGATGTGGTGCTTAATGACATGGTTTAGTGGTGGACTTGGCAGTGTTGGGTTAACGGTTGGACTTGATGATCTTAAAGGTCTTTTCCAACCAAAGTGATTCTTTGATTCTGAACACTGGACTTAATTTAAAAGTAGAATGGAAAGAATGACTGTGTTATGAAAAGGAGTAGTTAAAAAAGTCTCAGGACACAAAAGGTATGTAAATAAACAGCCTTAACAAATACAACTTAAGAAACTTGACCAAGTGGAATCTTTTATCTTTTTAATTCTGTATGTGATATGAAATGAAAACATTAATATGCAGAAATATAATATAGGCACCTAACAAATAAAAAAAAGAATTTTTTAAGACATCACAGAAGAAATAAGAGAGCAGCATTTATTAAAAAAAATAAAACAGACTAAAGGTACCAGAACTGGAGCAAAAAGGAACAACTATGAGAAATTAAAAATAAAAATCAAAGACAAAAGGGTAATCTTTTGGGACTAGATTCCATGTCTAATTAATGGCCGTTAACTTCAGATCACCACAAACGTGGCTCAATTTGAAAATCTTTTACAGTAGACAGAAACACTGCCTTTCATGTAAAGTATCGTACACATACATCCTTTTTCCAATCCTTCTTTCTTCATTTATGTTTTAATTTTTAATTTTTCTTAATTTATAACCAGGCAAGTTAAATTAGAAGCAATACATCCTTGGTTACAGGCTGTGGCTTGCAGATGATTGTCCATGAGCCAGATGGAAGAAACTCCCCTTCTTCTATTCAGGGTTTAGGTCTTACAAATTTAAATAAACACAGAATTGCAGTTCTGTCAAACAAATATACAAAACACAGGCTTCTAAAGAAAGCTGAGCACAGATGCTAAGAAGGACTATTACCCTTCCTTACACTTTCCGAGAACTGGATTCCAGTTGAGGTTATCAGTTACATACTACCAACGAAACAATGATCTGAAACTGGTTTTCCTGGTACATACCTGTGTGTTCGTACTTATGTCTCAATAATGAGCTGCTCTTCTGGAATATTTTGTCACACAAATCACATGCATATATCCCATTTTCTGTCTTTCTCATCTTTTTCTTTGGGGGTGTTGAATCAGAGTCATTTTGATCTTCTACATTCGATACTCCTTCTGAGCTAGTGTCTTGTCTTTCATCCTTAAGAAAAATTACAAAAAAGGTTGAGTTCAATAAAAAAATGCAGCACAATTCACAAAACGTAAAGCTGAAGCTTCCCTATTATTCTCATTCAATTCCGTAAACAGCCAAACAAAATTGTTTAGACTTACATAGTCAAAAAATCTCTTTCGCTGCATCGCTTTGCAGTCCCTGCCACCATACAGATGCAGAATCCTCACTGGGACTGCCTTTAACCACATCCAAATCTCACTGTTGGCCAGGCCTGAGCTACACTGACACGTCGTGTTTTAAGGCCCATACAATAAATGCAATGTTAGGAAATACAACCTATAAAGTACCTCAGTAAGTTGGAAGAGCAAATTCGGTATCTAACTGTGTTTTTCAACTAATGTTTGTAACCCACATGTTGCTATCTCGCAGATTTTATGGAAGTTAAGACTATTTTTTGATGAAGCTTTCACAAAAAGCTATTTAAGTTACCATTCGAATTTGTATATTTGACTACCCTCTTCCTTATAAAACTGCCACAAATGCTACTTAACCAAAAATTTAGGGGACTTCAAATGTTTCACTAATAAAATGTTTTGAACATATTCATAACTCCTGTCTATTTCTAAGCATTTCAAGCGCTGAAGCTCACCTGTAAGCAGCACAGTATTTTCTACTGATATCAGCAGTATCACAACAAACAGAATTAATTTTATCATATATTATCAAATCTGAACATAAAAATGTACATGTTAGCTACCTCAAATTGTGTCTGTCTCATAAACTGTAACATATGAACAACCTTGTATGTATGTATAAGGCTCCTCAGTCTCTGGCAATACAGAAGCCTGCATAAAATGCCAAACAGCCCATTTCTAAGATTTAATTAGAAACACTCAGTCTTTACGTCAGCCACTCTTCTGTTCTGCTCTGTGCCCACATGCACAGGTGTTCCTCAGGAGGACTGACTCCGATTAAATCACGTCTGGATGTACCCAGGGAGGAACAGGGCAGGATACAGGAATGGCAGCTGAAGATAAACACCTGCCCGACTTTCAATTGAGAATACGTCTGAATTTTGTTTAAAGTGCCATTATGGTGTAGGACAAATTCAGCTACTCTGCAAGCCAAGAAAGCAGAGCAGCATGAAGGGAGTAGCCAAAAGTTCCAAAGAGTTTATTTTCTGGACTTGGAGAAAGAGCAGATACAGGGCCAGCAAGAAACACAAGCCATGGTCTTACTCCATTTTCTGGTCAGAAGAATGTGACTGTCTTTAAAATCCTGAGCACTAACGTCCTAGAAAACACTTCTGAATGACTGAATATGGTGAAGAACTCACTTGTCCATGCACAGAACTCTAGAGTTTCTGTCTGTCTGGACTCAAGCTGCCCAAGCTAACTAGCTTTGTGGAGGACTTAACAGTAACACCTATTACCCATTAACAATCAAGCCAAATAAATCTGACAGCTTACATTTACATTTTTATTTAATTTATCTCGACAGTTTTCTGTTAGTTCCGCATGGATACAGAATGAATACATCATACACAACAACAGGAATGCAGGGCCCGAAGTACCTGATTTCCATTGGCTTGGGTCTGTTTTGGTGGTGTTTCTTGAACTGCAGGAGTAACTGTAGTAGAGTATGTATAAGCCACCTGTGGAATCAAAATGGTTTGCTTATTGGCAGCGAGAGCTCTCAAGCATGGAACACTGTTCTGGTCAGCAATGGCAACAATTGTAGGTAACTGGGCAGTGACTGTAGGTATAGCAATATTTATGGGATTGGCACTTGGTGGGATTACATTTACAATAGGATCAGAGTCTGTAATACTGTTGTCCTTTTGTGGTTCTTTTTTTGCACAAGTTAAGTTCAAAGGTTCTTCTTGGACAGAATAAACACTGTTCTGGTAAACACTAGTTATGGTAGATCTTTCCAATAGTTCTCCATGTTGCTTTGGTAGCGAAAGGTCAAGAGGTTCAATTTGTGGCTCTTCTTGTACACCCTCTGCTGTGTACGTATAACCCTGTGAATTTCTTGATGAAGAAAGGTTTAGTGGCGATGGGGATGGCGTGCTACTGCGTGAACCATTCAGAGTTGATCCCCCTGGTAAAGTCTGAGATTTTGTTGTACTGACAGGATTTTGTGAGTTATTTGTGCTGTTCTGGGGTTCGCTTGCATTTGTAGTTGCTGCTTGATCATCATTATCTGTGGAACTGCTTAATTTAACTTGTTCAGGAGAAGATGGTCCAGAAGACTGCACAGAAATTTGTCCAGCTTGCATTTTTTCAAACCACTTTTTTACCACGTCCAGTGGTAGGTTTACTGAATCTGCTATTTTTGAAAGCTCTTCTGCGCTTGGTTGTGCATTTAATGCATAATAGGCTTTTAGGAGCGATAAAAGATTTTTTAAAGGTGGCTGACCAGGAGATAAGTTGTTCTCCCCAGTTTCTGATGGGACAGGGGAGTCGGGCTTCTCAGCTTCTGTTCCACTGGGCTGAGGAAGCTGAGGAGGATTTTTCGTTTCATAGTGCTTTAACTCTTGAAGTGCATTAAGATCTCCTGGACAGTCATCACAAAGAAGACAAGTGCTATCATTGGTCTCTCCTTCAAAGTTCTTATCTTTCTCAGACTTCACTGTAAGATCTTCCGGTAATTTTTCATTTTTGCAACTATTTGTAGGAACAGAGTTTTCTTTTTTTAGATTTTGTGGAACAACCTGAAGTTGACTTGGCTGCTCCAAGCTGTAGTTGATGATTATCTTGGTTGTCCCATCTTGGTCAACCAAAGGAAGACTGATAGCTGAAATGAGGGAATGGCCAGCTTGTTGTATAGATGCATTGCTGATTGTTTCTTGTTCTTTGGACGCAAGATTAGCATGATTGTTTTCCAATACTTGCCTTATTACATTACCATCCACTGCCACTTTAAGTACATTTTGAATGTCACTTAAGTTGATGCTTATGGGAGACACCAGACCTACTGTTGGTAGAACAACAGCTTGCACCACACCCTGAGGAGAACCGGTTGCCTGCAATGGGCTACCACCACTAAAAACCCCATTCTGCAAAGGGGTCGAACAATTAATTCCTGAAGCAACCACTATGGGCTTGAATTCATAATCCACAGGTTCAGTTTTAATTTGGTTAACAGGAAGTTGCTCTTGCAAGGGTTTATTTTCTATCTTTTGTCGTATCTGTGGTCTTGCTGGGCTACCTGGTGATGCAGAAAGGGAAGGGGAGGAGCACTGAGACGTCTTGAGCCCTGACCGAGCTCGACCGTTCACGGGCATCAAACCAATACACTTCTTACTGCTTATGTGTGAACTGTATGAACCAGAATGGGAAAAACGTTTCTTGCAGTTTGGGCACTCATATGGCTTCTCTCCTGAAGACAACAAAAAAGAAGAAAAAAGGCATATGCAGCAGTTTACTAGGTTACAGCGTGACTTCATCAAGCAAGAGTAACTAGGAAAGAATACATCAAAATGAAGAGTCCTAGAGAAAAAAAAAATCCTATACAGTGAATTGAACAGTAAGAGTAATAATGACATGTATAGCTCTGACCCTAGAGTCCTTTAGTAAGTTTGTGATCCACTAGTAGATATAGAATGGAGCCCACATGATCCCATGCATTCCAGTATTTCCCAGTAACTGCCTACAGATCACACAAAGGACTCCACATAAATACTTGCAGATTTCATTAAACTCCATTCAAGCAGTACCACTGCTAACTTCAGAAGCTGCAAAAACTACTTGAGAATGGACATAAAAAATAGAATGAGATTAACCAAAGGAAAAATACAAATGCCATAAATGCAAGTCATATTCATATAAGGAACTGTGCACATTTTATTGCATCAAGCTTAGATACAATATATCCATATCTTCCTACAATCTGCAAAGGGAAATGAGACATACGCAGAAGACAGATGTATGTCTGCGTTCAGAGATGAACATCAGATGAAACTGCCACGAAGATGCACACAGCCATGCAAACATTACACCCATAGCCAGAGCTGGCTTTTCAGGAGGTCTGTGTTACAGGGAAAACGGAAAAAGCCAAAATAGCTGGCTTGCTTCAGACTGAAAAGTATGTTGGCTGAGGCTTTCTCACTCACAGGCACAGCACCACTACCCTCGGGAAATAAAATTATGTTTGCTGAGGGAGGACTTACAAGTGAGGTTCTCTTAATTGCTATTATCATGGCTGAGCACCTGATAAGAAAGGAAAAGATGGCCTAAACTGTTGTTTTTACTTTTTGTCAATAGTTAAATTGAAGTTAAAGAGAGGAATTGAGAATCTCTTTCGAGTGACCACATCTTACTTATTATTATATATTACATTATAATATATTATATACTAAATTTCTTACAAATTGGAACTTTTCTTATAAATTGAAGCTTTTGTGACAGTATATCACAATTCCAAACCTGTGTCCTGAAGCTATTTTAATATGGTATTTTAGTAAAATCACTGCCACAGACAGTAAGAAGCATAGTTGTTACGCCCCAATTATTACCAATTAATATTTTCTAGCAGCGCTCATAAGATTCTCAGCAGTCTACAAACATTGAGAAAAAACAGACAGTGGAAAAGGACCAGAAGGATGCCCCATTTCTTCTGCCACAAGTGAAGTTTCCCTTAACTGTCAGAGCTTAAGCTGAAACTGGAAATCCTCTTGAGTTATCCTACATGTTTCCTGCATGTAGCTGGACTGCAGTCAGTACTTACAGAGTCCCAGAGGAAGAACAAGGAAAGCACTATTATTTTAAACTTAGACTTACAAGACTGATACCACATCAAAGTTCTAGAGTAGAAATGGCAAGATTAGTACACAACTGAATGCTTGGTTTATTTACCACTGTGGATTCGTAGGTGCTCCTTTAGGTGATGTTTATATTTAAAAGCTTTTCCACATTCAGTGCACTTGAATTTTCGATTACCACTGGACTGCGTCACATGTCTCTGTAAGAAAAGAATTGGTAATCATTGCATAGGACAGCATGCTGGAAAAACATCTTTTATTTTCACATCATAACAGAGAAAATGCAATACAAAACCGAAAAGAATCAATCACAATTTTAAGAGACTGAAGGTGGTATGCGTTATGCATGAAAGAGAAAAAAATTGTAAGTCAGGTTAAAACTGAGCCATGTGTATCTGAATAAATCTGGTACAGTAAAAAGAAAAAAACACACCAAAAACCCAAACCAAACCCCAAATATATTTTCCCCTTCTCCTACTTTCAGATAAAGCTTGCACTGACATGTTATGTGAGTAAGAAGTTCCAGGATGAACGCTAATTCTACTTACGAAAACAAAAAAACCAAGAAAAACCCCAAGCCCACCACCCACAGAATATGTCACGCAGCATAGAGAAACACTAAAGCATATAAAAGCCTGTTTAAAGTTTAATCAGTTGACTTGATTTTTCCATTTACATGCGTCCAGCGCTTACTATTGGCCTTGGATTCCTCTATGTAATGATGCCACAGGATTCTCAAGATGGCTCAGTGACAACAAAGGCACTCTCAGTCACAATTAATTCTCAAAATAAATGCAAAAAACTAAATTAAAATAAATAACAATATTGAGGGATTTCCCACGTACACAACACCAAACCTCTTCACTATTTGTGTTGAAGCTCTTATTTACCTGAAGACATGTAAATATACGTACTATATATGTAATATGTATATGCAAGATGTATAATCTTATCACGAACTGTATAAACCTACGCATATGTATTTTTAAAGCCAAAAATTGCATACATTTTGGAAGCTGAGGCAGTTTAATTACCAACATGAAATGAAGGAATTAGAAATTTTTCTGGTCAAACAAATTGTTTATTTAAAAAAAACAGTGGCTCCTTTTTTAGTGGAGCTCCCTTTGCAGAAAGATACTCCACCGCCATTTGGATGCAGCTGCAGATTTTTGGTAACCGGGGCAAGTATTTTCATAAACTCATTAAGAGAGCTATTCACGTACTCGGGGGAAACAGCCTGCCTACGGGCAGCTACCACGAACCGGCTGGCGTGCATTAACTTCCTCTGGTGGGAGACCGTGGCGGGGAGCTCCTACACCTAATTCTGGTCTACTGTGGTCGGCAATGCTGGGAGCAGACGCTCACCAAGGGCTCGGGCTATTCCCGAGTGCAGACACGGCAACCGGGGGCTGAGATCTGCACGGGGGAATGAATAAAATGGAGTAAGGGATGAATAAAAAGGCAGGATGATGTTCCTGTTCTGACTTATGCCTTTAGATCTGAAGAACGCACAGCCGTGCAGTTTGCTGGGTGAAAGTCTGAGCGCTCTGCCATGATATGCTGTCCAAATTATCAGCCCTCCCCATTCTACACCCTGTCCTCCTTTACACGATACAGATGCTAAAAGAAGACAAATTGAAACAAGATAGTCTGAATTGCTTCCAAGTACTCTAATTCAACAGTTCCCTTGGGATAAGCATTTGTTTAAGCTGCAGTTTTCACCTCTCAGCAGATACCGCTCCCACCCCTCCTCGGGGTGGGCTCCTTCCCACCTCCTCCCAGGCTCTGCAGTGAGATCTCCGCTCTGATTTATCCTGATTAGCGCTTGACCCTTATTCCCGGGTTTGCCAGCTGTCTTCTGCTAGTCCACACGGCTTTTCGGCTTTGTTTAACTAAGTCCCTTGAAGATGATGTTCTAGATGATTGTGCCTGACTCGCTGCATTTCACTTTAATGATCCAGCTTCAGTGAGTCTAGAGGACCGTGTCAGGATTTACTTAAGCCTGCAGAGAACCAGTTACTACTGTTTGACTTGAGATTATGCAAGTTAAAGAATCTCAGCATATATACAGCTACTGCAGATGCTGGACTACATAAATATTCATACTAAATATTAGTGCATTCAATGTGTCAGAAATGTTTCTGCTCCAGTCTTCAAAATTCAGTGTTCCGTTTCCAAGGCATGGAAGCCCACATTCTCCTATCAAATTTTTAATGAGTTTCCTGTTTTCCTGGTCATAGCTATAAGCTTCTTTGAACTTTCTACTAGGCAGTGTTTCTATCTATTTTGCCTTACCTTCTTATATTTATAATATTTATTATATTTATATTTACTCAGCTTTCTTGCTGTCTGTCCCATACTTTGCTTTTTTATACATTTGGGACATCCTCAGAGTTATTCTCCAGGATCTTCTTTAAAACTGACTGAGAAATCACAACTCTTCTCTGAAGTACCATCTCCGATATTGCTTTACCTTCATTTTCTCAGATTCAAATGTTTTTCCCCCTTTCAGTCCTGTTAAATCCACATTTTTTTGTGCCTCTGATGTGTGATACATTTTTTAATGCACTGTACATAACTACTGTTTTCTGCTCATTAAAGAATTAAATGTAGAATCCAAAAAATACTCCTCTGCATGCCTTTAAGGAACATCAGCATGAAGGTCTGTAGCTAGCCACTAATGCATCCCTGCATCAAATGCTGTGCTTAGGACTAAAGTCCACTCTTTTCATAGAAGGGAACATCTCCAAGCCTCTCCCTATAAACTGGTGGTGGAAAACTGTATGTTTTTCCCTTGGATAATTCCTGACTGTTTCATTGAGTTTCAGTTGGTTTCTGAACCTCAGAGTGCCTCTGATAAGCTATGAAGGCATGTAAGTGGGGATGGATGATAGGAAACTGGGGGGATAAAAGAAGAAAAGAAAAAGAGGGAAAGGAGAACAGAATCTCAGGACCTTCCGTAGTGATGAGATGGCTAACTCATGGAAGGCATTTCAGGGAACCATGCCCTCAAGTCAGCCCATGAACCACAGAAAACAAGCTCAGAATATCTTTAGCCCTTTTTATTGCTTCATTTAGTATTGAAACATTGTGGTTTATACACATTTTTTTTGTATATTGTCTTATAGCACGGATTGCATTTAAAAACTGTATCTCACTGTTCAAGCAAATTAATCAACACAGGAGTTTGTTTCTTAACAGCAAAAAATGGGTACAGTAGATTTTGAGTTAGCCAAACAAGTTTTATGAATGAAAAATGTGTTTCACTAAAGATCTGAGATTAGATTTGAGTCACAATTTTTATGTAATGTTAGCCAACGAACAGAAAAAACTAATTACTTATAAATGCAATAAAGCACTTCTGAAAATTAAAAATTAAACCCAACCCTACTGCCTAGATGAATGAAAACATAGGAATTCAGATCTCACCCGTTGACAGCTATGGAAAAAGTCAGACTTCAGCAGCAAGTTTAACTGGGACTTCAGCACGTAGATAATCTGATGTGAACAGCTTACTTGCTCTGTTCGTTTTTGCTCACATAACAAATCACAGCATTGTCACAGAGGACAATAAATCCTTAATTCAAGCCCCACTTACTTGATCTCTTCCTGATTTGTGTGATGTCATGTGGCGGTCGAGTTGCGTTCTGTACGCAAATGTGTAACTGCACAAGGAACAACTAAAGTTATCTTCATTTTTTTCATGGCGATATTTAATGTGTTCCTTCAGAGAGGTAAAACGCTTGTACCCTCGATCACAATATGGGCAAGTAAGCAGTTGGGAAAACGCATCGGGTGTTCCTACACAGGAGAGAAAACACACCATATTTAAATAATGTAAGTTCCAAACATATTACCATCAACAAACAGGCTTTACATTTGTATATATATTACTGTAAGAAAACATGCAGCTGTTAGAAGCTCCATCTATTGTAGAAAAGGATTAATGATAATTTTTTTTTTCCATAGGTATTATGTTACTACAGTATGGTATGGTTGCCCCAGTGTACACTGGAGAGAGTCAGCACAATATGATTACCCAAAACCACACCTCAGTCAGTCTGTTGGACTTCCCAGTACAGCACTAGAGCTTCTATATCTGTATTTCTGTTTTAAAAGTGGTCTGAAATTATGAAGCATGGTTTAAGATCTAGTAATCTTTGTAATTCTGGTTAGCTCAATCACAGACAATCCTCAAATCCTGTTTACAAATTCAAGTCTATCACTGAAACATCTAATAGTCATCCTGTTTTCAGCACCAAAGGAACAAATAATATTTGCAAGCTGCAGAGAATATTTTTTCTCTTAACAAAGAATTGTAAGTGAAAAGAGAACTAAAAAAAAATTATTAGAAATGTGGACCTGTTGGAGTGGGTCCAGAGGAGGCCACGAAGTTGATCAGAGGGCTGGAACACCTCTCCTATGAAGACAGGCTGAGGGAGTTGGGGTTGTTCAGCCTGGAGAAGAGAAGGCTCTGGGGCGACCTTATACAGCAGCCTTCCAATACCTAAAGGGGCCTACAGGAAAGATGGGGAGGGACTGCTTACAAGGGCATGGCGTGATAGGACAAGGGGTCACAGCTTTAGGCTGAAGGAGGGGAGATTTAGATTAGATATAAGGAAGAAATTTTTTATGATGAGGGTGGTGAGGCACTGGAACAGATTGCCCTGAGAGGTGGTAGATGCCTCATCCCTGGAAACATTTAAGGTCAGGCTGGATGGTGCTTTGAGCAACCTGGTCTAGCTGAAGATGTTCCTGCCCATTGTAGGGGGGTTGGACTAGATGACCTTTAAAGGTCCCTTGCAACTCAAGCCTTTCTATGATTCTATGGTACACAAATAGGTACTTGTTAGTAGGACATACTGTGTGCAGGACAGAAAGAGCAGAGGATGTACTGTCTAAGTGACAGAAAGGAGAGAGATCAAATACAAGGCCATACATATGATTCTAAGGTGATCTGTGGAATCTCTTCCGCTGGCTTTCATGAAGTTACTTCTGTACCAGTACAGGACAAAGTGAAATCATGTTGAAGCTGAATATTAATTTCATAAGTCTCTGAGAAGGCAGTGTTTATGAAGTTTTAACTCCATCTGTTCTCATCAGCATATATTTATCCCTCATATATAGTAACTTATTCTAGCCTTGAAAATTTTTAAAGAATTGGAAAGAAATCTTTTTTTAATAAACTGACAAAAGTGCATTTAAATACATGTAGGGTTTGCTGTATTTGATCAAACTATAAATTTATAAGGTGTGATAGCCTCCAATGCCCATGCTACTCTTTCATACCTCAAGGGATACAGGAGGTAAATTTTGCAAGGACACACCTATGCACTGCACTGAGTGAGAGCAGGAGAGGAAGGTGGAAGGTCTTTCCTGATTATCATTTTATGCTCTGAAGCACAAGGGGCAAATTTGTGCACACTGTCATTTTAAGTTGCAGAACCATAAGCATTATTAATGCTCATAAAATTAACCAGTACTTTGGAAAGTACTTCTGAATTATTTACCTTCATGACCTCTGCCACCACTTATCACCATAGATTGATTATATGCTCTATAAAGTAGCAATTCATTCTGTTTGTGTGGAATTTACTGACTTCATTTTTACTGAACATACCATTGTTCCTGCAACAGTGAGAGGGAAGAGCCAGACCAGCTTTTGTTATTACTGAAACCAACACCTTCTCTGTCATATAGATTCTTTTATGCTTGTTATTTTAACATTGTATTGCACTGTTTTTTGTGGCATTCTACCCTTTTCTGCTTTTTCTGGATTAGATGTGTTGTCCAAAAGTGAACCCGTCCCCGCATATGGAGATACAGTATGCTTCCCTTCAATTTTCTTTTTTCCATCTACAATTCAATTCACCTGACATAAGGAATACTCCATTTCAGCACAAACACAACTCAATGGAAATGTCAGAAGCACGTTAACTTAAATTCTCTTTCTATTGGAACAGATGACAAAATGGCAATGGTTTCCCAAAGCCACTGAAGACTCTCGGTCTGTCACTTCTCTTGTCCAGTCCCCCAGATTGGAAGCATATATCTTCAGCGAATATAACTGGTTTTGACATTTTCTGTTCCAAATGATTACAACACTGAACATTATTGTTCAGCATTGTGATTTTCAGAATACTTCCCTGTGAACTTACTGGGCTAGGTCCAATTTAAATTCTTAATACCAATGTGTACTTTTTTATGATTACACAGAAATCATATTGCCTGTAAAACTAAGTTGACAATCTGTGCCACCGCAACCACAGATTAAAATCTTAAATTAATTAAATTGCAATTTTAAAGATGCTACTGTTGACCGTGTATCATACTTGCATTTTGCAAAATGTGTAAAGTAAACCACAAAATATTAGTAATTCAGATCCTATTTCTGTATATAGATAGGCATGTATGCAGTTTAAATTTACCAAATATTTTCACTTACTTTTTTTTTCTTTCTAAAATCTCTGAAACAGCAGAACAAAAGAGTTAGCATTACCCATTTCACTGCTCTCCCCTTAGACTCCAGTACAGTAATACAGCTACCAGAACTTTTTTTGTTCAATAATGTGCATTTTTTTAAATGACCAGAACACAGCAACTCTTAACCGTTTATGTAGGATGTTACTTGCTTTTGCAAATCTTAAACACCCCAGTAAAGGAACACGATCTGGTTGAAACTGCAGTTTTCAGGTTATGAAGGCTGAAGGCTTGAGAAAGCAGTACAGAATGCAAAAACAATCTGAACTGGTTTTGCCTTCAAATATTTCATGATGAAGATGCCTTCAATGTGTGAAGAAATGAACATTCTCATCTCACTCCAAAGAACCTTTCTCGTTTCATAACGAAATACTGTTTTCAAAGTCTATTTGGTTTCCATTAAGAAAAAAAACAATGGGTCATTATTTTTACTTCACATAAACATTTCTGTATAAACAATGTTTCTTTTTTCTCCACTGCTGTCTTTTTAGGAAAAAACCCTAAGCCTGTTACACACTGACTACCTAATAAAAGAACTTCTATCTAAGAAATTATTTTTAGGTTTTTATATAGAAATATAAATGTATATAAATGTTAACTCCCCCTGTATTATTCTTATATAAAGTAGTCTTTTGCTTCAGTCCCATTATAATTAATAAAAGTTTGTTCTGTTCTTTCATATAATGCTAGCGAATGGATTTATGAGAGCTTCAATCTTTCGAGTTACTGGAGCTTATCATTTAGGTACTCATACAACTGAACCCCAGTGCACATCCTGTTTCACAAAATTAACAAGTGATGTTTTTTGTATGATGATTCCATTCTCTTATAATTATTTAACTAAGATTTCCACCTCCACACCCCTCCTCCAAAGCTACACGTGTATGCATTGTTGTCTTCTAAAATACAACAGAACTTTTGGGGCAAGTAGTTAGTGCAATTTATTTCATAAGAACTGAACTGGTGGCATATTTACCATTTTCATCCTGACCACTAGCTTCTGGCGTGCCTTGTCTCTGGTCCTCCTCAGGTGCTTCAGGGTAGATAACAGCTGTATCTTCTTGTTGAAGGAATTCTTCAACATTAGGGTCATGGTTTTGTTCATTTTCTGCATCAGAATCACATTCATCTTCTTTTACTAAGAGTGAAAAACAAGATACAAGATAAGAAATGAAGAGTTTAAAAAGATCATAAAGGAGATTCAGTAATTCACATTTTCAAATCACCCTCTATCCAAGGATTTCAAACCTCTTTACAAATACTGGTATAGGTAAAGCCCTTTAATATGCAGGAACAAGCCAAGTTTTAAAATTGAGAGCCAGTGCCATAATGACATTTAAAATTTGACTAAACCCACAGTTTGCCTCTTCAACTCAGTGCATTTTTATCACTTTAGATTTAGTTGTTCAACTCAGGTCAGATAAAAATCTTAAATGTGGTATTAATTATGATTTAGCCCTTGTCGTTTGAAGGCCCGCTGATTGTCTTGGCTCCTATGTTTGCAAAAGTAAATTTGTTGCCTTTAAGACATAATTTCTAGTGTTATTTAAGACCTGTTCATCAGCGCAAGCCCAGAAGATATTTAAACTCTGAATAACAAGTAGGCTGGCTGAAATGCAGCAAACTTGAACTTTGAGAGGCTTGTTCTCCAGTGCTGGAAATGAGTATCATAAAGATTTCAGAACTAGTTAACATCCTTTGACATTTTTCAGTTTAAAACTTAAGAAAACAACAAATTAATAATAATAAATTAAATATTTTACTTAGTGTTTGTAGGATAAATATTTCCTACCAAGTATTTACCTAAATACACTGCTAATAGAGTTTACTTTTACCATGCTGGAACATTCTGTGAGAGCTCTGCCTACAACCCACTAAACCATGACAGATCTCCTCCACTATTAATAATGTGAGCTATATTTTTTATTAAAAAGGAGAAGTTTTATGATTCACCTCTCAGTGTGAAGTCACATACTTAATTTACAATTTGACACAATCTTTTAATAACATGAGACAGTCTTTCTTGTATATAGACAGTAATGTAATACATAATGTAGCTCTTGGTACTTGTTTGGGGAGACCTGACCTTATAGCCACTAAAAAGAACGTGTAAATCTACAGTTTTAATGTATCTATGTTTAGGTTGTTTGGTATTTTAAATAAGGTTTACACCAATATATGTAACTATTTAGTGCTAAGAGCATTTAAAAATAACAAATAAAAATCTTTGAAAAAGTTGGATGGGCTATACGTTAATTTTTTTGTTGACCAGAGAAATAACAAAATAACAAAGCATCTGTTTTGGTTTGACTCTGACACCAAAGATACACATTTTGTCTCCTGTATAATCAGTAGAGGACCTGATAATAAGATGCAGTATTAGCTTAAGTTTATTTTGGTATACTCATTATGAGTTTAAAAGACTACCTATTGACCTGTATCTGTTATTCTATACAACTACGCCTAAGATCAGTGCTATCCCTCATTTTCCTCTTGTTCCTAAAGTCACTAGGAGACGCGGTGCTGCAGGGGCACTGTGGTCAGCCCTCACGCAAGGCAACTGCTCTGTGTTTAGCCCAGACTGCTCTTCCTCATCTGTTACAATTTAAGACTTCTAGCGTGGAAGAGCAAAGCAGTGTATGAAGAGAGGTGGGAGAAGCTAAAAGATCCCAGGATACTCACCTAGCCAGAATTCAACAGAACTTTATGAATAAAGGACTGAGATTAACAAAGAAATACCTGTACATCCAACTTCATCTGTCTGAGCTTCAGGCCCCAGGATTTCCTTTGTTTCTTTTCCAGCTGAATTAGCAAATAAATAAAAAAAAAAGAATATTTAAAAAACAACAACAACAACAAAGCCACACAGACAACAACTTAATATATTTATTTCTTCAGCATTTTTTCTATTTCTGTATTGAAGAACTGCATTTAAACAAAATGTTCTTTCAAAAATATGGATTCCACATTATTTCAGCAGTGTGTCATCAGTTGAACCACAAAGATATTCCACGGTTAAAGAAAGGAAACCTTAAAAGGAATCAATACTAAACACTAACCATTATTTGAAGAAAGGTAAAAACAGGGACAGTGTGTTTCTCCAGCAAATGCAGAGTCAGCTACTTAAATAACCCTCTCTACAAATGCAGCTATCTTATATGCAGGATTATTATTTCTGGAAACTAGAGTATCATAAAACAAATAGGTTTACATTATTTTCTCCAATTAGCAGTTTTCTGAAATGATTGATGATTTGCTGGTAATGCCTGTGAACAGCTACCTAATGCACTCACTGCCTTGTAAAGCGTCTAGAAACCACTTATAGGCTGCGATTGCTTAAACAAACAAGGATTTTAAACACATCCTCCCCGCTTCAGTTCAACTGTGCACTACGAAAACGCTTCACGTCTCAATCCCAATATCCAGTACAAGTCTGCAGGTACCAGGAACGCCACGGAGCCTACCTGCCTCCGCAGCTCCAGCTGCGCTGCAGCGCTCAAGGATGGAGGTTTTATCTCACTACAGGTTGTTGGTTCAAAACAATGAACGGGACAAGTTGCTCTAATTTACGTTCGTAGCTTGAACTGGGAAGTTCTTATTGGAAAGGCCACTGCTGCCATTTCTGCCAGGAACTGGCTTACAGCAGGAGGGCGTAGGAAAGCTATGTTGGTTTTTTCACCTCTTGCCAGTAGTATGCTGTGATAATGTAGGCGAGATTCAAGTGTTATTTCATAGTTTTATTAAGGAAACCTTAGATGCCTCAGAGCTGCACTGCAGAAGGACTCTTAGATAATACAGGAGGTTGCACTACACAACTCCGGTGATCTGAAATGGCAATTGCTATGCTTTCATTCACCTTACCTCACTCTACTTCAGTGCAGCGGGAAAAAAATCCTTTGGTTTGGCTAGACAAAACCCCAGAAGATTCCAGCTTCTTTATTACAGGAGAAGCCAATTTCTCCTTTATATGGAAGATGATAAATTCCAGGAGAACTTTAAGTTGTCAGATAAAACCAGCTTCCTCAAAGGAGAAGACTGTTAATCCTGTCTACTTTGACAAAATCCCACAGACTCAAAATATGTGGAAGCTATATGAGCAGATAGTCACAAACAAGCAATATGCTTAAAAATAAACTAACTCTTCAATCTTACTTTAATTTTCATTGTCATCTATAAAAAAATCTCCAAGCAGTACATATTTTATTGGTCAATACTGGATTGTGAGCTAATTAAATTTTTGGCTCACGATACCACAGACTTGGTTCAGAATTTGTAAGATAGATTATTGCATGCAATGCAAATTTAAATCCAAAATGTAATTTCTTAAAAACAATCATGATGCAAACCCACTATTTTTCTTTAAAAAGGGTTTGTGAGTTTTTTCTCCATTATGAAATAGCCTCTACTGAAGACAGGGAATATCAGTAAGTTATTACTCATAGAGATTTAAATTATGGTGTCTCTAGCAAATTCCATTGGCTTCAGTACAAACAAAAGCTATGCTTCCCTAGGGAATGTCAAGGAATTTATGGTATTATAAATTAATCTCAGTGAACTTAAAAACCCTCTCAATTCTAGTAATCACAAGCTCTGTTTGATACTGTCTGTTCCCAGTATCTAGAACTGGGGTATAAGACAGGCAGGAGCCCTTTTCCACAGGGGATGATCTTCCTTAATGCTGCAGGAATATGTAATAATTTGAAAAATGTTAAGTCCCAGTGTTGGCTAGGACTGGTCAGCATAGGAAGGCAACTTTGCAACTGTGCCCTCAGAAGCCCAATTACCATGCTGCAAATAGAGCTGCGAGAAGCAACGGGAAGGGATGTGACGAGGTGTCTTAAAGACACTGCTACACCAAGGAGAAATAGCAGCTCTGAATTCCAGAAGACATTTGAGCTACCTGCTGAATGACTGCTTAAATACAGGTCTCCACGAATAGCATCTAGGGCATGAATATCCATCTTGGCATTACTTCTGGACACACCAGATAATTCTAAAACATGTTGTTGGACTTCTGTATCTCATCATTGCTTATGAGCAGCTGCTCAGAGATATGGTGGGACTTCCTAGGGTTAATGCTAATGATTTTCAGATCACAGGCAACAGTGTGTACTGGCAGTGAACATGCGTGACGCTACCACTGTGTCATAGGCCGACTGTAAAGATCTCTGCATGGGTAAGATAACTGATCACATTCAAACCAGTAGCAAAATGGAAATTTTGGTTGGAGGAGAAAGACAAACTTCACTGAAATTTCCACCGCAGTCTTATCTTCAGAGAAGGGAATAAATTCAGCGCCCATCAGAAGAGTTTCTAATGTAAATTCTTTAGAGCTCATGTACTGATATGCATGTAGCAAACACTATTTACAGCTTACAGTATTGCCTGGTTGTTTGCTCCTCTGAGTAAAAGCTTGATCAAAAAAGATGCCACATCTTTTTAGCCTCCCTCCCAAATGAAATACATACAGAATAGCGCAGCAATCTTCCTCAGCAACCTATCTCACTGCAAGAACACAAATCATCTTACAGCACATAGGCTCAACCTAAAATTTTCTAAGTTAAAGAAATTTTTGAGTCCCAGGAGGAGCTTAAACACAAACACTAACTTCATTAATTTTCAAAGGTTATTTCAAGGTCTGAACTTTTTTTTTTAAATTTCCAATTTTTCAAAGCTATCTTAGTTCGAGGTCTCTGATCTCTAGGTTTCCTAAATACTATATGTATAATATTATATAATATATAATAATACTTTTTAGAAGTGTATTAAAATAATAAGTCAGTAGCTTTAACCTTTGCTTTTTTAATTGTAGCATCGGTTTTACTTCGAACTAAAGCAAAAAAAACCCCAACCCAACCAGATCACGTTACAGAATCCTTGCACACATGAATGCTGGCACACTGCCAACAACTTGTGCAGGATACACGTGGTGCACTTTTTCAAACCCGTATGACTGTTTCAGTTAAACCTCTTGAGATACACACCTTATACTTAAAACACCTGTTCCGAAGGTCTTTTAGAAATTCAGTTAGAATGACTGGAAACGGAAGGAAACTAATCTGATAAAGAAATGTTACGTGTGTTGTTTCTATTCTTGGGCATTTGTGAACAGAATAAATATGTAAAAAACTCATTCTGTCAAGTTTAACTAAACCCAGGAGCTTTCAGTACTACTTTACCGATGAAACACAACTTACTAAAATTGCTGTAGTGTAGGTTTTCGAAAAATAATCACCAGTCCTGAAGATGGTATTAGTGTTGCACGGACACCTACCCCTGCACTGTTCCCTGTATGAGAGAGATCATGTATTCAATGCCCCTCTCTTCAGATTTCTAATGTGCAACGAAGACTGATGACATGATTATCAGCTCACACCTCTCCTTCTAGGGAAACTGTAGAAAAGTAAATAGTACTTTATCATAGCAGATCAAAGCTCCATAAAACCTAACATAATCTTAATTTTTCTCATGCAGCCACCACTGAAAATTAAACCAAATTATTTAAAAAAACATTACTATCAAATAAAAACTCCCTCCATACTGCTACAAAAGAAGCTTCAGAATACATAATTTTTTACAGAAGAAATTCACGGTAGTTTGAGCAAGCCTGGACAGCAACTGTATAATCTTTTGTCTATCTAAACACAAATGAAATCCTGCCTTCATCAGCAGTGACCAAGGCAGAGAAAATATTGCCTACATTGTATTTCTGCAATCACAGTAGAATTTGGTTCAAATGCTTCATTTTAGCAAACAGATTTTAAAAGGTTAAAAATGGCACATTTGAAACAAGGAGTCAAAAAAAAAAAGTGTCATCACATATCTAGAGCTCTGAAAAACCCCAGAAGGTTGTTGGAGGCAAGACACTGTCATGACTCCCTGTAGGTTCATCTCCAGGAAAAGTTTGGTCCAAAGGGTCTTGACCCAGCATCTCTGCGAGCCAGTGCTGCTCTTCACTCTGTATTTCAGGTTTCCCACACCTGTGCTTGAAGGGTTCAAAAAATAGCCTACGCACAGCCCATTTTTGTGTAACTGCAATTCCTGACAGGTATAGCCTGCAGTAGAGCAAAGATGTTACAGGAGAACTAAGAAAATCACCTACCTAATAATTTAGCTCCAAAATACTCATTTCCCTGCACAGCATACCTTGGCAATAACAGCTATGTAAAAAAAGGCTGAGTTGATGCTATTCTTTGAACCCTCAGCTGCTCTCTCTCAGCTGGACTGCAGTTAGGGACCATATGACTGCTTTCTGCTTATTTAGACGTGAGGTCATGCAATTTGTCTTAAACCACCAGTTTTAACAAGGTGGATGCTAAAGAATTGCGGCTGGAGTTCAGACACAAACAGGGATATGTCAGGAAATACTCTGTATCTTTCAGGGGATTAAAGCCAAATTCTGCAATAAATTCCACTAATTTATGCATTTATCTCAATTTGGCTCAAATGTAAGCATGCTGTGTGATATTATGAAACCCAGTATCTGATTCCACAGTGAAAAAGGCCCATTTCCTCATTGCTTCAAATTTTCAGCTTCTAAAGCTGCTGCATAATACGTAGAACATTTACCTCCTTCCAGTGTTTTCAAAATACAGATTCATTATGGATAAGATAGCCAATTCTAAATCTAATAATCTAAAAATTATTTTTTTCTAGCTATACTTTAGAAGGGAAAAGGCAGAAGGAGCTCACAGGCAGAAATGTACATCTGAATATTATTTTGTTTCATGTTTTGGCTTACAGCTTACTCCCCAAGCTGAGCAAAGCCTGAACCTTACCAGGACCTACAGTAGAGACCCGCCATGCAAAAAGACCTGGAAAAATGAAAAGCGAGTAACTAGCCCCTGATCACCCTTGAGAATGCTGCGTTGACAGATTTGAAGCTCCTGTTTAACAGTGCAAATGGAATGAATGCACCTCTGAATCTTCCTCAAATATTAAACAAACAACATAAAACATATTACATTAGAACATTTATTTGATTGTGAATATTACATGTTATTTCCGTAACAAGGTGACCAAAAAAAGTTCTGTTGAGTCTTCGTTTTAGAAACTTTTCTCTACATAGCATCATCAGTGAAAAGGAACATACCTTCATCTTCCCAGCAACTGTTTGTACTTCCTTCTCTTTCACTGTTTTCTGGTAATACTGTATGGTCTGTTGGTAAGTCATCTTCTGGAACACTAGCATCACAGTCTGCTGCATCAGTTACACTTTCTTCTTCCACTATATGCAATTTATCTTCATCATCTGAATCGGAGTTTGCTTCTACCACGTTGTTGTAATTGGTGACTGCAGACAGACAAAAGGAAAATACCAATCAATATACTATTAATTCACAGCACAGAGGTTCCTAGCTTTCCATACTGTGCCCAGATGCTGTATCTGGGGCATCTCTATGGAGTCACATAATATTGTTTCTTTCCACATGGGGATGGCAGTGGCTTGTGAGCAACTTGGACATAACGGCGGCACACAAGGAGACATCTGACAGCTGCTGGACAGCCACCGCGGCCAGGACCAACACCACCTCTCACTTCTGCACACCCAGCATAAGGCTGCGCAAGGAAAGGCAGTGGATAACTAACTCCAGAGCTGTCTTCTGGACCACACTGAAGGTTCCAATTTGGATACCAGCATTACTGTGTTTCCTTTAAGAATATTATGGCCTGCTCAACAGTCCGTGAAACACTTAATACTGATAAACAACATTTTGTTACGGACAGACATGCGTAATGAGGACAGGCTGTATGTATATAGCAACGTATATATCGTACGTATAGTGGGGTGCAGCAGGAACAAAACTGCAGGGAAACAACCGGCACGGAGGACCAAGCGTCCCCAGGCTGAGCACGCTCCAGAGAGGGAAGCTCAGTCATGCTTTTCACGTCCCACAGAGCAAGCCCTTGCCCGCAGTTATGAACGCTAGCTGTGCTCACCCAGCTCACCTTCTCACTGGTTCTTCCTGTACCGATGCCACCCTGCGCTCCAGGTATGTGAACCAAGGAGCAATAAATAGCAATGAATGGGAACAATAAGGAGACTTGATTCAGAAGAGCTGAAGTGCTCCTGATCCAAGCTAAAATACTCTCAGTAGTTACACCCAAAGATCGCACCAAAGGGTCGGTAGGAAAACAATTTCAGAGGTGACTTAGAAAGGAAATCTTGCATAACATTTTCTGCAGTGACCATGAACAGGTAATAACTGCTTTCTCAGCCTAGAGAACGTATTGTGAGAGTCTGTGGACAAAGGATTACATGATGCTATATATGTTTCTGTCGCATGGGAGTAGATTATTATTAAAATAGTCTTAATTTGTAAGCACAAAAGATCAGTTACGGTCATTTCAATTTCAACTGTAAGGATTACATATTAAGAAAAAAATTACTTTCACAACCTGTTGAAATGTCTTATTACTCACACTGAAGTTAAACTATTAAACATTTATATCTATATGTCCACTGCCAAGTTCAAACTTCTTACTGAAATGCTTCAAAATACAGTTTAAGAAAGAGAATAAACTTATCAACAAATAAACTAACAAGACCTGCCATGGCTGCAGAACTCCTTCAGTGGTTATCAGAATTATACCTGGGAGGCACATAATGATGCTACTTTATACCTGCATCCTGTCACTGTTTGCACACGAGAAGCCAGACTGATTCTTTCATGTGAAATCCTGCCTATTAAGGCAGATAAGGCGCAAACTAGCCTCCTGCTCCTCTGAAGTTCTCTTCTTCTTTTTTTAAAGTCGATATTCTAGTCATTGAAAAATGTATTTAAACAGGGAAAGTGAGTAACATTATGAATTGACGAGCTACTACCTCATTTCCTCCCAATTCAGGAGCATAATGTCTCACTGAAACCATGCAGAAGCATGACAAAAGAGTTGTCTGAATTTAAAACCATCACTCCTTGTTGCCATATTTTATACACAGCGTTGTTTGAAAAATATGGTGCACCCCACTACTCGTGGTATCGACATCTGCTAAGACAATGAATTTAGGCAAATTGCCTAAAAACTAGTATCTGGTCCATTTTAATAGATAAATTGATATTCACTTTATATTCTGTAACTGATTTTGCAAAGTAAAATATGTACTGTAAGGGATGCTGTAACTCTGTGAAAGAGAAGGCATACACATACTCCCTCACCAAAGCAAAAAATTTATGAATTTATTTGCCTGAGCAACGGTAAATGCACCATTAAAAATGTCTATGAATAAACACAAAACAGGAAGAAGTGGAAAAATATTTTAGCCTGTTATCTTAGCTGGGTTTTACTGTGACGCTTAGATGTAGAGGATTATTAATATTAAACACCAACGTATTTACCTTTGCCACACGCAAAGGAGATCAATAAGAGCAGGGATCACAGTTTAACTGCAATATATATATATGCATCGGTTCAGATTTCAGTAACTTAGATAATTAATATTTGATTTTTAAAAAATTAATTTCCTGTTTAGCTTGGAAAATTAAGTGGAATCTCTTATATTAGAGGGTTTTTATGGAAAATCAAAAAGTAATCTGAAAGTTTATCCTGAAGAATTACACTCACAGAGAAAATCTGTCTTTTCTCTTCCTCATCATACATTTTTTAATTTTAAATATAATCTACTCATTCAGGCTCTATTTTTTTTGTACATGCTCACTACACTGACTCATGTGCTAACTCGGCAAAATTTCAAAGCTTCTCGTCCTCCATAAAAAGTGAGGAACAAATGGTCTTTGGGATTTTGCTTCCATTCACTGAAGATCAGTTGTCAACAGGGCAACACAACAAAACCAGCAAGTAATCTGGCTCTAACATTCCTGTTTTCCTCTTATAGAAAGTTTTGGGTGATCTGGGGGAAATAAACTGCCCAACCTGCATCTAAAAGGGCTCGGCACATCTGGGATGGCCAGGCATCCCACACTCCAAATGTAGCATAAAGTCGAGCACTTAAAGATGATGGAAACATCCATATACATATATGCAAGTCAAACTAAATGATTACATGCCGCTTTACCTCTACAGGATCCTTACTTCACCTGGTGTGGTGATGGCAAATATGCCGGGAACGCTCAGTTTTACGGAGTGAACTATTTGTAGGATCCTGCCTCATTTTAACAGACTGCAAAGTGGTTATACATACTTTTTATCCCTATCAGCCAGCAGTGTTCTCAAAGCCTCATTTATAGGATGTTAGTCAAAATGGGATTCCTCATTATATATCATAAATAAGATATTAGACATTATATATATATATAGATAATATCATTTTGGGTTTGTGTGCCAAAGTTTTGGCAGCAGGGGGGTCACAGGGGTGTCTTCTGCAAGAGGCTGCTGGAAGTTTCCCCATGTCTGACAGAGCCAGTGCCAGCCATCTCCAAGTCAGACCCACCGCCGGCCAAGGTGGCGCCCATCAGCGACAGTGGTAGGGGCCCTGGGGTAATGTATTTAAGAACGAAAAAAACCACCCCAAAATGTGGGAGTTTTTGCAGCCAGAGAGAGAAGATGTGAGAAACTGCAGACAGCCAGGTCAGTGCAGAAGGAAGGGGAGAAGGTGCTCCAGGCGCCGGAGCAGAGATTCCCCTGCAGCCTGTGGAGAAGACCATGTTGAGGTAGGCTTGTCCCCCTGCAGCCCATGTCGGTCCATGGTGGAGCAGATTCCACCTGCAGCCGATGGAGGATCCCACACCAGAGCAGGTGGAGACACTTGAAGGAGGCTGTGACCCTGTGGGAAGCCCATGCTGGAGCAGGCTCCTGGCAGGACCTGTGGCCCCATGGAGAGAGGAGGCCATGCCGGAGCAGGTTTGCTAGCAGGACTTGTGACCCCATGGGGGACCCATACTAGAGCAGTCTGCTCCTGAAGGTCTGCACCCCGTGAGAGAGACCCATGCCCGAGCAGCCGGTGAAGAACTGCAGCCCGGGAGAAGGACTCAGGTTGGAGAAGTTCATGGAGGACTGNAGCGGCAGAGACAACGTGTGATCAACTGACCACAACCCCCATCTCCATCCGACCTGTGCTGCAGGGGGGGAGAAGGGAGAGAAATGGGGAGTGAAGGTGAGCCCGGGGAGAAGGGAGGGGGGGGGGGAGGGGTTTTAAGATTTGGTTTTATTTTCCATTGCTCTACTCTTGTTTTGCTTGCTAATACATAAGATAAAATCCTCTCTAAGTTTGGTCTGTTTTGCCCGGCACAGTAATTGGTGAATGCTCTCTCCTTGTCCTTGTCTCGACCCATGAGCTGTTCGTCACACCTTTTCTCCCCTGTCTAGTTAAGGAAGGGAGTGATAGACCAGCTTTGGTGGGCACCTGGGCTTCAGCCAGGGTCAACCCACCACAAATATATAACTATATATTATAAAATTATGCAATCATATATATTATGTATAATTGCCCTACATGGCATTCAGCAGGAATGCATCAAAAAGTAGAATTAACTGAACTGCAGTAGGAAGGTGGTATCTCCATTTACCAGAGAAGAAACTGGCTACTTGAAAAACCAGAGGATTCTTTCCGCAATCCTGCCATCGCCACGTCAGTGTAAGGCGTTTTGGGCCTTACTTTTCAGAGGACTTTGCATTTTTTGCAGCATTTTATACATTCAAAGCACGCTCGCATTCGTTCTAAACGCAGCTGTGCTCAGAGCCCAGGTACCTCAGCCTGCGTGCCTCAGCAACTCGAAACGCAGAGATTACCTCCAAAGTAAGTGACTTTCCAGAATCATGTAAAAACTCCTTGAAGGAGAGAGAATAAAATCCAGTCTTTCAGTGGAGCTTTCAAATGCCTTAGAGAGCGCGCTTTCGATTCCTGCAGCCCTCTACTTAAATTACTACGCTTTCCAGCAATTAAGGCAAAGGGTCTGGAGACAACAGCTTCCTTTAATAAACATCCCTGATTCGTTCTCCAGGCACCACTCCTCCTGTGAAAAAATTATGTGATCACATAATTAAAGATCTTATCGCTACGCCTACATGCAAGGGACAAATTAAAACAGTTTGAACAATCTTCATTCTGACATTTCCCAACTTTTTTTTGAATGCTCGACTTTCGAAGTGTTTGATTTCAAAGAATGTATTAATATTTTTTAATAGAAACCATGGTTAAAAACAATCAAACGCTGTAATTTACTGCATTTTTAGCTAATTAAAATTAAAATCCCATTACATGGTACCATACTGATGCCCGCACGGCTGAAAAGCTTAGTTTTAGCAATGCAGATCTGCTCCTGGTGTCCTACGAGACTGAGGGGTGATAGCAGCAGCCTGCTGTCGTCTTCTGCTTCAGACATGTTTTGGCTACACGTTTCACATCTCTTTGAAGATACTGAAGAAACCCTGGAAGTACGGCATCCAACGCTAGGGGTAACTGTCCTCCCCCTCTCCCTTCTTCAGGTCAATCCTAGAGCCAAATTTAGACCTTGCCTATTGGCACATCACCTTGGGTGTTTTCTCCTTCTGTCTTTGATGTTTCCTCAGAACAGCCAACCACTAAAAAGAAGAGGACAACAAGCTCAGAAGCCTTACTTGATGCCTGGCATCACAGTAACTGCTGAAGTTGGGAGGAATACATTTAACTAAACCTTTTTGGATAGAGATTGAAATATACTCAATACAAAAGCAATATGTAGAGACTACAGCTTACAACCTCCGAAAGAAATTCAATGGAATATACATAAATGATGACTTCAAGGGGCTTCTAATTTGGCCAAATACTCCATGCATAAAATAAAATAAACACGTAAAACATTGCTCACAAGAACAGTCACAGATTTTCAATGAACTACAAATATTTCAAACTTCCGTAATATTTAGTTGTAGTTAATATCATTTAAATGTAGCAATTACCTAAACAAAATAATTCCACCTGAATCACAGAAAACTGGCAGAAACGACAATCAACATCTCCACGATGAGATGCTGCTCTGATAAAAGCAAGGACAGCCAGAGAGGTTACATCCCCCTCGGCCACCACCGCTCCAGGGACAGCCAGCAGCAGCAGGGAAGCAGCAGCAGACCACTGGAGGGGATCTTATCTTCAACTGTAACAGCGAAGTCTGACCCAGATCTTGAACCATGGCTGTAAGCCTCGGAAAGCAGGTCCCTAGGCAAGCACGTATGATGTATAACAGACATACGAGCCTATTTTGTTCACCTTATAGTATGTAAGCTATAAAACATATTTTATTATACTAAAGAGTTTAATTATTAATTTCATTTTTTTTCACAGATGAAAAGGCCCCATTTTTAACATATTTATTACAAATGACAGTGAAGACTATTTATTCAAGAAAAATAAATTTTTATATCATTACTACATGTCTTCTGAAATAAAGAGGAAATAGTCATTGAAAAATAATACATCTTATGAAACATAATTACTTCTTTGCCTGTTGATCACTTTCTCACTACAGTATCCTGATTCCTAAAGCATAAATGAGTATCTGTAGTTGAAGCTTTCATTGCTCTAAGAGTAAATGACCGCAAAATGAATTGCAGAAGATGAGCTTTGCTTTCTGGATTTTTACAGTCCTAAATCTGGAGAAGATGTATGATATTGCGCAATTCTATTCAAAATAGAAATATACTCAAATGGAACTAGTGATTAAGGAGCTAAAACAGAGAAATACATTATTTTGCTGGTTGAATACAGCTAGGAAACCACGATACCCACACCTAGTCAAGTTCAAACATGACATGTAAAAGGAAAAGCATCCTTAGCTCTCTGATTTAAAACCAATGAACCCAGGAAATTTCAGGTGACCACTAATATTGCAATGACGAAAGACTACAGTACTCGCAGTTTCCATAGCACACACTATAATGGGAAAGTCCCCCAAAAGGTGAGGGTCCTGGGTGGAAATAGAAGGAAAGTGTCTCAAAAAGCTGGTTCACTGCTCTCCCTTCCAGATCTGCCCTCAGAATCATTAGACGACATTCCCCACACGAAGAACGACCCAGTCAAGCCCATATCACTCAAATACTGACAGGAATTTACTCATCTCAACAAGAAAAAAAGTATGTGGTGGAATACGTATTGGAATAATTTGAGATCAGGTGGCAAGAGCACAGAACTGCACTGAAAAGACGACAGGCTTCAACAGAACAAATCCGTAATCTCTGCGATGTACTACCGGGATCTGGAAGTGTACAGAGGGAAGGATGCTTTGAACCTGATCTGTTACAATCTTTTCCTCAATACTTGTTAGTGATCATGACCTTTTATGTAGAGTCTGGTCCAACATTCTTACTACTTCTTTTGTACCTCCCCATATTAAATCCAAAATCCTATCTACTTCCATTGAAAAAAATAAACTTTTAGGAATTTGTGAGTTAACACAAACACCCTTGAATTTTTTAATATGTCGGACACATGTAACCAACACCTGTGAGTTACGTGTGGGCTCAGTATCTCCACACTGAAAAGGGCGGAGATCCAGGACAGGTGTGAGGGATTCCGATCTTTTAGAAATTCTACTTCTAAAAGCTCCTCCAAGTTCTAATAAACAATTTCAGAAGCTTATTCATGAATACTGTTAGAAAAGAAACCTTTGATTCTACAAAGCGGAACAACTCCTGTGCTCTGTGGAGTGCATTCTTGGTTCGTGGATTTCTGCACTGACAGCCTACAATCATCTCTTGGAAACCATTTATTCTCCGTCAGCTCAACTCAAAATCTGCACCTATATATTATTTTGCTTTAGTCTTAAAAATATTTTAAGCAAAATACATTGCAAAGGCAGAAACCTGATAATTTAGCATTCAGTATTTCCTATTTAGATTTTAGGGTATACTATTGATTTTATTACTATTCCTGAATGAAATGCTATACTTCTGCCTCTCCACTGATAAACTGCCTGGTACCTTTATTTAAGTTAGACCTTTATGTTCTTTTCACATTTTTCCTCTCAGTTTAATACATACACTTGAAATTAATAAGTACCTTCCATGCAATAATATATACAGAACCATGTTACCATCTGAAAGAGAAACACAGGGAAGAGCTTAAGAAAAGGGAAAACATATGTTGAACAATACATAATAGCCTCATTTTCTGTGAACTTGGTTACTTTTTGAATTCAAGAAAATTTTAGCATCCACATTATTCTGAGGCAAGCAGTTTCACAGCTCTGTGCTGTGGGAAGAATAAGTTTCTTCTGTTGATTTTGAACCTGCTCTGCACTAGATTCAGTGAGTGTCCCCTAAATCCTCCCCATTTGTGTCTTCTATGCTGTTCATGATTTTATATGCTTCATTGCACAGCCCCCCCCTTCCAACGTGAAGAGTCCTTGTCCACTTGTTACTCATACAGAAGTTCCATTGATCATTTTTATTGCACCTCTCTGGACCTTCTCCTGTTCTGCTGTATCCCTGTGTTTATATGGAGAGAGATGACAAACTAGAACTGCACAGAGAATTCAGGATGCACATGCATCGTGGACTGGAACAGCAAAATAACAACATGCTGTTTTCTTCTCTATCCCTTTCCTAATAATAAAAGTCATATTCTCGGACTTTTCTTGACCGTTGCAAGTAATTAAACAGACACTACTAGAGGTTTATTTTCTGTAACCCCAGAAGCGCTGTTCCTGAATGGTAACAGTCAGCTCAGAACCCATCATGGGACCCTGCTCCTCCCTCCACCTATATTGCTTTACTTTTACCTTGCTTTACCTAGAATTTTATCTGCCTTTACTACTGCTTGGCTATCAGGAAACACCACCATTATTTCTCAAAAAAGTACAAGCAACCCTTAATGAAAAAATTTGCTGCTTCCCAATCACGTCCCAGGCTCCACCAGACAGCAGGGTGAATTCCTGGAGTCTCGGGACTGCCAGCAGCGCTACAGAGGGGAGCGGAGGCAGCAGAACACATTACATCATGCAGCTTGTTGAACTCAGTAAAAATAAGCTACAATGAGATCTCATTATGTGGAAAGTGTGAGGAAACCGTATGATACTCCTAATTAAATCAATTTAAAAAAAACAAAACAAAACCCTGCCAGAGATTAGTTCCCAAAATAAAAAAAATTAAATTTAATTTAAAAACATAGTCATTCTGCTTTTAAGAACAGCATATGTGGTGTAACTGAATAGACCTATATTTTATATATAAAATCTAGACTCACTGTTTATTTAGACATACACACATGTGAGCATGCTCACACAGGAAAAGGGGAACTGGATTCAGTCCTTCCTCTGCCTGAAGGGATCAAACTTACATCTCTCACATGTGTTTATACAAATATAGGAATAGCTGTAAAAATGTAAGTCTAAATATTTACATGTACCAAGCACATTTCTGATAATTTTGTTTAACTAATAAAAATATCTTTCAAAATATTTTTACACCTCTTAACTGAATACTAATGTCCAGTCAAATGCAGCATGAAACACATTCTGACTGACTACTCTGACACAATATAAAACATAGAATTGAAGAATCTTAATATGCATCAAGGCATATAAATCATCTCAATACACACACATGTACTGGATTATTTAGTCTTCTGGTCAACTCACAGAAACTTTGAGTTTAAAATAAATGCTTCGCAAGCGGACTGCATACTAAAATGTGCACTAAATGCTGTACCAAACGTGAGAATGAATGTTTGCCTTGGCCTACACAACACACATTAAAATCAATCGTGTAAATACAAATTTCTGCTTGTCAATTTTAAACCATGGTTTTAAAATCAATCAGTATTTGACATTAAAAAATAAACTGACCCTCAGTGCTGAATTTTTCTATTGATACGGCAAAGTCTGGAGCAAAGCCTGATGATCTCAGTCAGGACCAGCTCCCCAGCATTAGGGTGACAGCTACAGCTCTGGCACTGGGCTCTGAGATGACATAAGTGATACTTGGAGCAAATCTGGCAAATATTCCAGCCTCAGCGATTAAAATTTTTACTGCCTGCCTTTGTTCATCTGATCATTGGTTTGATTTAGGATTAACTTAGTCCCACATGCACAGTTACACTGGAGCAGGACAGGTTGGTAGTGTACTATTTCGAAATGCAGAAGCAGCTCAAGGCTTTCCAGCAAGGCAGACGCAGTAGAGTTTGTGCCACCAAGGTGAATAAAGGCAGAGGAGAGAGCCAGGCCGCCGCTGCTGCCACCTCCTCCCATGGCCCTGGCGAGAGTGGCTGGGGAATCTCTGCTTCTCCGGCTGCTTTGCCTATGACTAACATGAGTCCTGGGCAGAACAATACGTGTATTCCCTCCATCCCTTCCAAACTATTCAAACTACATACCTAAGACATTAGATTTTACTTCTGTATCATTTCTGGGATGCTGAGCCCAACACCAAGTCAGGAGAGGGATCAAAAAACAAGCCCTGCTGATTGCAAAGGATTTCTAAGAATCCTTTTTGTTAAGAAATTGCTTTTTGTTAGCTCATATTAAAGTTTCCTATTCACTGTTGCCCTGAAACATTTAGTTAGATAATTCTTGCCTGTCTGCTCTGAAAAGGACACAACGCATACGTGATGGTTCAGAAAAGCATTAGTTATTAGCCTGAAGGGTTACAGTGGCCTGGTGTGTTGCTTAAAAGGAAAACAAAGGCATGAAAGTCTGGACTGTTCGCTAGAACCAGTTTTGGTTAGTATGAACTGCAGTATTACAAACTTACTGCTAAAGTTACACAAGAGAGATTTTTTCAATCGAGGCTGGAGCAGACAGGGAAAAAAAGATATTAAACTTGATTTCTTAGGATTTCTAAAAGGATTTCTAAGAATCCTTTGCTGGTTCTGACAGCAAGGACAGCCAGTTTGTACCCACATGAGCAGGCAGGAAGGGGAAGAGAAAGAGAAACGCATGGTGAAACTGCTGACACCGAGAACCTAATGTTCACACTCCGTGTTTCAGTGGTCTCTTAATCAAACTAGCTCTAGTCTGGTCTTCTGGAGTAAATTTTTGTTAGTGGCTGCAACACACTTAAGAGTGCTCCCAGAGCATTAGTTTTAAAGAAAAGGCACGCTCCCAAATCAAAGCACAGTGAGTGAGGACAATCAGGAGATTCGCTTAAAAAAATGCAGTCCTGATCTGAATTAAGCCACTGGAGGATTTGCAACAGCAGCCAAACACCTCTAGGAAGGATACACACTTCTTGCCTGTGAAGTCTGATGGATAAAACTTTCCATTGCTCATTCCATTATAAAATTAAGTATGTGCATCAAAATCTCATCCTGTACAGAACAGGGACCTTTTGGGTCATCTAAACTGTTCCTCCCTCCTACAAGCAACCAGGGCATACACTCCCTTTTGCATATTAATTTTTGAAGGTTTCATCCAAATACTTGACAGACTTGCGAGTGCAGGACATACCAGCAATTGAAAGGAACCTATACGTGATCTTTCCAGACAGCCAAGAGCTTGTGGTGACAGATGCTGGCCAGAACCAGTAACGACCTGTTAGAGACCAAAGTGGATGAGGCTGTGTGACAAGTTGTATGGATTCAATCCCATATTCCTCAAAAAGAGTCTGAATATATACTGCTAACGAACATCCTGGCAGAGAAGTTGCAATAGCAACACAGGAAAGCTTGAAAAGGAGCCTTGGGAGACAGAAGCATGATGGCACAAAAGACACGGACACCAGTGAGTACCCAAATCACTCAGCACTGCAGCGTGGGGGTAAAGGTAAGTGAATGGCAATGGAGCTCTAGGAGTGGTAACAAGTTGTCATATGCAGTACATATAGTCCAGTAATAGTGAAACCACCACCACCTCCTCCTCCCTTTGGGTTGCTTCTTTTCTTCCACTTTCTTGAAATACCTTAAGATCACAGGTATGGTTGTTCCCATCTGCAGTACTGACTGGCATCAGCTCCGAACATTGCCAAGTCCCACCTAGTAAGATGACCTGACCACAGCAGCCATACATGTTTAGGTAACTCCTGAGACCACAGGTGACATGCTCAACTGGGGACACTGGTTTCAGGCTCAACAGAAAGGATCACCAAAACTGCGCAGGCAGACTGCTCAACAAGAGGCCGTAGTACAGAGGACCTTTGGGTCACCAAGTGGGAGCTCTTAAGGTAGCCCACATACTTTAGAGTTTCAACTGTGCATCACCTGAGCAATACAATCACAGCAGTTGCATACCAGGATACTATATAAGCCTTTCCCCCGAAACACTAGCCTCCAAAACGCATGCCACTTTGAATGGCTTTCCAGAAGCTGTAATGGTGCTTTAATGCTAGGTGTTAAAAATTTATAGAACTTAAAAGGGTGGGAAACAACTTTAAAATCAACTCCAGCGCTCATATGAGACTTTATTTGCACGTAGAATTGACACGAGTCCAGAGACAAGTAGTAGAGAGTACACAGAGAAGTATTTCAAGTATTTATTCTTGGTCCTATAATATTTTTAAAATACAGGAAAATACATGTTTATCTGTGTATACATATGTGTACATACTTACATATATATTTTCAGGCTTCATAACCTAAAATTGAATTTGGAAATGTTATCTATACCATCACATAAAAAAATATAAATTTGAAATATTTCTCTTATTAGGGCTACTTCCAAAAAGTAACTTGAATGTAATTTTCAGCACGCTGCTTTGAGACTCTTCATTATTCTGCAGGTTTTCTCTGCAAAAAATGGAAGCTCTATAGCTTTGCAAAACAAAGGCTTTCAGTCTGTCAATGAGACAGAACTACTTGCAATAGTAATTTCTCTATTGCATTTACAAATGATGGTCCTTTTTCCAATGAAAAAAGCTAACTACTGTCCAAATATTTTCTCCTTCAGTCTCTGGACTGATGTAATTTTTACACACAAATATGAAAATTCTCATTGGTAGAACGATTTGAAAAATGGTGTTACGACAAGGTGCTTATAGGTTGGCAACATTAAAAATGGTCCCACAAGAAAAAACTTAACATTCAGAAACAAGACAGCCGAAGGTATATGAGAAAATTAACTGCACCCTTTGCCTGTTACCACCATTGTACAAGCCAAGCTGGCAGAACTATCTACAAATGAGAAGTCTGTCTGTACTTCCACATCAATCGCTGCTGTCAGGAAGGTTTACAAAAATTAAGTTTCATCCCTTAAGGAAGTATTTACAAAAACTTAGAGTAGATCACAGAAAGAACCATATCCCCTCCCAGCATTTTTAAATCTACTGGGGACAAAAAACCAAACCCACAAACCAAAGCCAGTAATTTAACTGCAGCTTCAAACACTGGGCAGGGGAGGAGCCGTTACCTTGGTTCACTTCTCTCTCTCACAGCTGCCCCCTTTCATAAGCTGTCCCTCAGGCAGCCTCAGAAAACGCAGAAGTCTTCGCTCATTATAGGTGACAAAACCTCTCCTATGCAACATGGAAATGTTTACAAGTATTTATATTTGTGAATGCATGTGGACAAAATAAATACCTAACAGAAGGTGGGGGTAGCCATGTAACACACAGGCAGGAGCCTTTGACTAAATTTCTTGCTCTCTGCCCATTATTTTTCTTTCTAAAGAACACACATGTGTCGTGGTTCGGCCCCAGCCGGCAGCCGAGCCCCCCGCAGCCGCTCGCTCACCGCCCCGGCAGCAAAACACGGGGCAGAATAAGGCAACAAAAGGGCAAATGGCTTCGAGTTGAGATAACGACCGTTTAATGGGCCGACAAAGGGAGAGGGGAAAAGACAATAGGGCTGCAATAATTATCCCGGGATGTAAACAACCGCGGTAACAAACGCAGTACTTTACCGACCGACGACCCGACAGACCAGAGGCGCAGCCCGCGGCGAGACCGTCCCGGAGCAGCCCCGGGCCCCTCCCGGCCAGTCCCTTTATAGGGGCGTGACGTCACGTGGTGTGGAATAGCGGCCGGCCCGGCCCGGCTCACCTGGCCCGGGCCTGAGCATTAACCCCGGCCTGGCCAGAGCCAGGACAACATGATTTTCCCATAAAATTATACTGACATAAATATCAAATAAATAAAATCCTGCTGTTTATGTTTTTTTAAAAAAATCTTAATTTTCAAAGACTACACTGTGGGGACCAATTCTCAGTAGGCAGCAATGATCTAGTCATTCTCTGCTCCCAACTAAAGAGACAAAAAGTAGAAACCTTTCCCTCATGCCCTATTTCATCCCACGTAAGTTTGCATTTCTGTCACCAGTATTAGTTTTACAGTCTATCATTTTACTCAGAAGACTGGAAAAACCATCTACACATCCAGCTGGTGTCCCTCATAGCCGAGTACAGCCTGACAGCCACGATGGTTTACTGCCACCAAGACAACTGAGCTTGGTGATCATTAAGATTACGCATGAGATGTATGAATACCTGAGAAGCCTTCATCTTGTAGTACCTCCAATTACTGAACAACTGTAAACAGCAAACTAAAGGCTGAGAGGAGGAAGTATTTACACAGGTTACACTGTTTTATTCTTCAAAAATTACCTATCCACGGGTGACTGTACCACTCTAATGTTCAAAAAGCTCTATTTATATGATAACCACATTGTTCCTACACAGTTCCTGCTCCAGGTGCTTGACATTTTTTCCATTATAAAATTTTTCACATACGAAAAAAGTTAGCTAAGACAAGTATTTAAAAGGCAAGATCATTAATTACTTGCTCAGAGACAGATTTTTTAAAATAGATGATTTATTACTACAGTAAAAATTATCCCTTCCTCACAGATAAATGTCACCAAGTTTAAGATGAGCCATAGAAAATTGTCTCATCATTAATTGGCACTAGGTACCAACTGGTACCAATCGTGTGGGAGAATGTGGTCAGTAAGAGGAATTTATTTGATTGCAGCAAGACGGAGGTGCTCATTGTAAGATATATACAGGCATAAACCACACACACCATAGTAGCACGCTTCAAAATTACATAGAAGTTCCCTCATACTGACCAACTTGCTAAAAACGTGCAATATCCTACTTCTGCTAACAGTTGTGGCATAAATTGAATACAACTGTAACACAGCTTCTTTAGAGTTATCCTCATTAAAGACTTAATCCGATTTACAGTTTGATTAATTACCTCAATCCATACTCAAAAAAATCTGACTGCCATGTTTTACCATTGTATGTAAAAACTCAGGTTAGTACAAATTATTAATAGTAACCCAAATCACTCCACGATGCTGATTCAATCCCTGCGTGAATAACTCCACTCCAGTGGCACTCTAGCATGGGTATGGCTTACAGAGCATCCACTCATGTCTGAATCTTCTGCCAGTAATTCAGGTATCATCAGGCCAGATTAGTTCTTCAGGAAGACACAGTTGATACATTTATAGAAATGTACATTATATATTTTGTAATACTGGTGATTTTATATAACATCATTACCTAGGTTTATATACAGTAAGTATTTATTTGACAGATAATAAAAAGACTGTAATACAGGAATACCAGTTTGAGTTAAAAAGTTTTGAGATCCTCTTAGATACAAGGCAGAAGAATGATACTCCAAGTGCCATGCTTTATATATAAGAATAGCCTATTACAGCAATTTTTTCTTGCCCCCAAAGTTTTATGACTATCATAAGGTGTCATTAGAAGTCTTCAGCTTTAAGAAAATTATATACGAGGTGGAGATACCACCGTAACGAATCACATGCCTTATGAAGCCCTGACACTTTTCTTCACTCATTCCTAAATTAACAGAACACTAAAATATGCAACTTTGAACAGATGTTGCCTAAATATAATTTAAATGAATAAAATATCAAAGTAAATTTATTTAGAAAGTATAATTTTATTTTCATTTAATATTTTACAACATTTTTTCTTAATGTCTAAGTAATTTCTTAAAAATACCTCTTGAAAGAGAGCTAGTTTGTCAAATGCACAATGGTAAGCTTTTTATTCTGACTATAGGTTTAAACACTCCAGTAGTCAAGTAACTCCCCTGCTCCCCTGGCTGTCCTCTGCTTATGACACATGAGAAGGGACTGTTTTTTTTTTTCAATTGTCTTTTAAGTTGTCAGGCTACATTTTGGCTTCACTCTGATTTCACAGAAGAACATTTTAATGGTGTTCTAGGTTTCAGGTTTCAAAACATGGGTCCTGTATTTTGGATACAGGAAAACTAATTTGTAGAGATGACATGTTATTATCATGACAGATTATTATATCAAACATTCCTAATTCACTTTTTCTGAAAATAAAGATTACAAAGGTATGTTAGAATACCAAAATATAGACAAACAAAAGTTTTCATATGTAATTTGGATGATCTGATTTGCTTCCTGGAGCTCTGCATCTCAAATAACATGACTTTGTTACTCATATTCATATATGACATGCACATAATTTTTTGCATTTCTATTCACAGCTAATCAGCCAAAACATTGGCAGAAGAAAATTAGTCTGGGAGTGGTATATGACAAGTTCCCAGGCTCTCCAGTTTTTAATTATCTACTGTATTTTTACAATACTCATTTTTACATTACAGATTTTTCACATTACTGATTTTCAATTCTTTTAAAATATTAAATCAGTGACCATTTACATAATTTGTGTGAAGTAGAAAATAAAGCACCATCTAAATCCTAAGTGTGGCTTGTTCATTTTACAAGATAATGAACAGCTATCATGCCCAGAAACCTACTGCAGTGTAGGAGCATGAATAAAGAGACAGCCAAAAAAATATGAAATGGATTTACAGTGTTTAACTGGATTTCAAGGGTAGATGTTCCCTGGTGTTCTATTTAAACAGGTGAATACATGAGATTATGAAAGGTCTCATCCTGTTTAAACAGAAATAGAAAGCTTAAGGAAAAGTTTAATTTTTAAAAGATGCATTCCATAAGGGATGTTTAGCATGTTGCTAAAACGACAATGGGAAATTACACATTAGTGAATTTTTACACATGTAAATAAAACTTTGTATAGTTATACAAATTAAAATGAAACCTAATGGGTATTTCTGACATTGTATTATGGAAATAAGTATGTTTTGCCATACTGACCTCTTAGCTTCAAAAGGCTGTGAATGTAGCCCACAGCACACTTTAGCAAGATTTTATTTTTCTCTGAAGACCGAGTAATTTACGATAGATGCTTCCAAAGGCAGGCTTGTTAACCTCTTTAAAAGTGTAATCTGGATTTGCACTGTTCCACTCCTGTACACAAATTGTTCACAAAGAGCTACCGAGTGTCTGCAAAGGCAATCATACCCAGATTTTTGGACCGAGAACTGGACAAACCAGCTCTTCAGCTCCCATGGTGAAAAATAACCTTCATCAAGCCACTACAATATTTCGCAGACATAGTTAGCACATGCTTCAAAAGAAGACAGTTTCACGAAGAAGATATGAGAACAGATTGCCACGAGCTTCCAGGATTTCACAACCATGCTGACTCTGTGACACGACATCTGCTCCCCATTGGAGAGAGATGAAGATTCAAACCAGCGTTGACAAAGTGCAGTGAGAATGAAGAGAACATACAAGACCCTCTTGTTGGAATACAGACTCACAAATGCACTCCAACACAAAGAAATACTAAATTTAGGCACTAGCCTAAATAAAAAACCAAAACAACCCTCATTCACTTCTCAATAGAACTATTTAGATGAACTAGCAAAGTAATAGATGTACTAGCAAACTATTTTAGATTGCTTTCCTTTGAAATGGAATAACATTCTGAGAAACCAGCACTGTTGGCCTTGAAGAACGATAGTCTATCTCTCCAAAACAGTCTTAATGAATAAGAAAATATCTTGCAAAGCCAGGAACTTCAGAGTAGACGTAACATGATGACATGATATTATCTGTCTGAACTTCTCATGTAGCAGAAAATATTATTAAGGGAAAAAGATCTTACAATCTTAAAACTATTTGAGTCGTGAAAATATTGAGTGTCTATATGATTCCTAGTAAAGAACTTTTTTTAACCACTCAGTTCAACATGTAGATACTGAAAAAAGTGTGCCACAGAAGAGCATGCTATTTCAGTTCTACTGAAATACTGCTAATGCTTTAATCCTACCTGGACTCCTCCTCACCTCTTCTTGCAGCCAAATCAAGCACACTCTTTCCACTTCCTAACAGCTAAGCACATCTATAGATAGCATAAGACACATTTTCACATAGACTTGGGTGATTTGTCAATGAATATGAGTATGAAATCTGACAAGTTCAATTCTTTGAGCCTAAGCACTGTACGAGCGAACTGAAGAAGAAAGGTCCATGGCCCACCTGCTCTGCAGTCCTGAAAGCCGGTGGCATGCAACAGGTAGGGCTCCCACTCTTCCCTGCTTCCCTTCCTGATCATGAAGTCACTTTCTGAATGGCAACCCTTGTCTTTCATAGAATCATGAATGGTTTGGGTTGGAAGGGACCACAAGGATCATCTAGTTCCAACTCCCCACCATGGGCAGGGACACCCCATGCTAGACCAGGTTGCCCAAAGCCCCATCCAACCTGGCCTTGGACACTTCCAGGGATGGGACCTCCACAGCTTCTCTGGGTACCCCATGCCAGTGCCTCACCACCCTCACAGGGAAGAATTTCTTTCTAATGCCAAATTTAAATCTCCCCTCTTCTAGTTTAAACCCATTACCCCTTGTCCTGTCATCACACTCCCTAAGAAACAGCCCCTCTCCAGCTTTCCTGTAGGTCCCCTTTAGGTATTGGAAGGCTGCGATTAAGTCTCCCCAGAGCCTTCTCTTCTCCAGGCTGAACAACCCCAACTCCCTCAGCCTGTCCTCATAGGAGAGGTGCTCCAGCCCTCTGATCAACTTTGTGGCCTCCTCTGGACTCACTCCAGCAGCTCCATGTCTTTCCTGTACTGGGGATCCCAGAGCTGGATGGAGTACTCCAGGTGGGGTCTCACAAGAGTAGAGTAGAGTAGAGTAGAGTAGGAGTAGAGGGGGAGAATCACCTCCCTCGACCTGCTGGCCACACTGTTTTTGATGCAGCCTAGGACACGGTTGGCTCTCTGGGCTGCCAGCACACACTGCTGGGTCATGTTGAGTTTTTCATTAGCCAGCACCGCCACATCCTTCTGTTAAGAGCTGCTCTCAATCCATTCTCCACCCAGCCTGTAGTTGTGGCTGGGATTTCACTGACCCATGTGCAGGACCTTGCACTTGGCCTTGTTGAACGTCATGCAGTTCGCACTGGCCCACCTCTTTAGCCTGTCAAGATCCTTCTGGATGGCATCCCTTCCCTCCAGGGTGTTGACTTCACCACACAGCTTGGTGTAGTCGGCAAACTTGCTGAGGGTGCACTCGATCCTACTGTCCATGTTGCTGACAAAGATGTTAAACAGTGCGAGTCCCAGTACTGACCCCTGAGGAATGCCACTCGTCACCGATGTCCACTTGGACGTTGAGCCGTTGACCACAACTCTTTGAGTGTGGCCATCCAGCCAATTTCTTATCCGGTGAGTGGTCCATCCGTCAAATCCATGTCTCTCCGGTTTAGAGATAAGGATGCCGTGTGGGACAGCGTCAAATGCTTTGCACAAGTCCAGGTAAACGATGTCAGTTGCCTTTCCCTTGTCCACTGATGCTGTGATCCCATTGTAGAAGGCTATCAAATTTGTCAGGCACGATTTGCCCTTTGTGAAGCCGTGCTGACTGTCGCCAATCACCTCCTAACTTTCCATGTGCCTGAGCATAGTTTGTAGGAGGATCTGCTCCATGATCTTGCCCAGCATGGAGGTGAGGCTGACCAGTCTATAGTTCCTTGGGACTTCCTTCTTTCCCTTCTTGAAAATGAGAGTTATGTTTTCCCCTTTTCCAGTTGGTGGGAACTTCACCGGACTACCATGACTTCTCACGACTTTAAGCATGATATTACACTGATTCAAGTTCACTCTCGTATTTCTGAATCCTACCAGCAACTGCCACTCCTATCAACTACTGAAAATGTTTTATCAATGACTGAGAAAAAAAAATCTCAGTCTCCCTTGAGAGAGGCATGGACTTCACTAACAAGCCCAGTGCAGGAAAAAATGGTTATAATTGGCAGAAGGGCAAGGATCTAAAATATTTTTATCTAATTTTACTTAATTTAAAGAATTGATCTACTTTAAAGAAGTAATGGCCAAGACAGCATTTTTTAGTTGATTCTTTAACATGACCAAGTTTCAGAAAAAGAGGTTCCATCCACTGTCCTCTGCTGGGCCTCTGGGGAATCTCCCTCAGCTGCTGTGCTTCGTTCAGCCTCATATCTGTTTCTTTATAAACTCCAAAGTGAATTATTCCTTAAACTGTTTCAGATTTTCCTATTACCAAAAAAAAAAAAGCCAGGAAAAAAGATTCCTAATCTTTCATTAGTTTGTTGGTGCCTTTTTTTTTTCTTAAACATAAAAGGGAGACTGAAGATTAGCTATAATTATTACTTGGAGGGGGGAAATGAAGTGTTGGCACAACACAGTAGAAGTGAGAAACAAGAGCTTTTTGACTTTATTCAGTTAGCGTAACATTACTGAAATATTAGCTGAATGAATAGTAGCTAATAAGTTAATGCTAAAACCTTTCTTAAATATTCATAACTACTTTTTGTAGTATACAGCTACATGATACACTGAATTTCCAAAAAAGCATGCACTCATGTTTGTACAGGGTCAACAGATGGCACAGTAAAGTTCGTTAAAGCAACAAATGCATACTTTTAAAAAGTGTTAGGCAAATAAAGATGATTTAAAATATGAGTCCATAAAAGACAACTGTGAGATTTTAACCAGGATATTGGAAATTACTGTACAGCAGGTATGTTCCAAGACTTCTAATGGTGATGAATAACTGTATTCAGTTTAGTCCAACACCTCCAAATTCTCACTGTCTACACAAGGATTAAGTTACAACATTCTGAGACTTCAATTTAAAAGAGCTTATCTGGTCCATCTGACATTGAATTTCATATGTAAGGTGAATGAAAGAGAAGAATCTAACAAAGGATCAACTAGGGGATAGCTTAAATAAAGAGACCAGTTTCAAAAAAACCCAACCAACCCCATATTTATTCATGTAAATGACCTGACATGCATTACAGGCATTCTTAAATGTAATTTTGCCAGCCTTTTGTAAATGAATGGAAAAGACAGTAAGAAAGCAGCAAAGACATGCCTGATTTCAGGTTAATACTGAGGAGGACAGTAAGAAACATCTGTCAGTCACTTCAAGACAGAGACCTTCTCTTTGTAAAGGCTACTATGAAAAGAGCTGAGCACTAACACACCATGATTGGAGTGTCTGGCTTAAAGGTAAAAATCTTTTGCTTAGGAGGCAAATGATTTTCAGGCTTACCGTATCTGGTCTCTTATGAAGAGAGAGAACTTGTGAAAAGGGAGAAACACTTTCCAATGCCTTGGGAATTGTTTTCTATGGCTTCACAGACAGCATTTTCGAAATTTCTCAAGATCTAACTGGTTAAAATTGCAAGCTAGAGAGATACTGAAGATAGCAAAGGCATAGCGCTACCTGTAGCTATTTTACCACATGGAACCCTTTAATGTTATACACAGTATTTCTATAGCAGATTTTCGTTTATAAGAATCTTATTTGCTCTATCACATCAGTCCAACAGCAATTCACTGACATGCTACAAAAAGGAGTAACAGCAATAACAATGATGCTAATAAATATAAAACTTTTTAACCTAGTACTTCGTTTGTGAGTCTTAATAATGGACAGTTGTTACCATCTCAGATATCAAACATCTCTAGGCTTACAATCCTTTATTTCCTAAGGGGAAAAGAACAAGGAAACAAGGAATTTGAATAAGAATGAAGTATTAAAGTGTGAATAAGATCTGACTTTCAGATATTCTGAAATGAGAAATATGTTTTCCAATCTCTGATAATTTTTCAAAGAAGATACCCACACCCATTTTTAAGACCTATCTAATCTGTTTCTCCTCATATAGCTGAGACATCTTTATGGTTACAAGTGTAACTAAAATGATCATGTTTCTCCTGAAACAACCAGGATCAGGGAAGGGGCTAAGCCAACCCCTGACTACTTCTGCAGGGGAATTCAGTTTTTTGAAAGCCGTGATGCCACTAGAGAAAGGGAGGTGTAGGGAAGCATACTGAGCATTACGGCACAAGCACAGCCAGTGAGCAGGAGGCTCCTGAGAAGTCACCTTCTCCGAAGAAGAAATCAGTATGCCCAAGAGAGACAAACAGCCAAAATGAAGGTGGAAGGATGAGATGAGCAATGTTTAAAAAGAAAAAACCCACAACTCTGCGCGGTAACCTGACAGAAGTAGCACTTATGGAAAAGGTAGGAGAACGGGGAAAAGATATGCTTCCACCGTGCTGAGGACTGTATGGAAACACTCCATATCTAATGGTTGTCCTGACTTGCCTTCACCACCAGTATGACGTGCTGTCTGGCATAAAGTCTAATGAAACAGGTGAAAATATTATGGTGTATACCAGTAACTGCCAAATACATCCATACTGCTCTTGGGATCCAAAGTCAGACCAACAACTTTTCTCAACTCCCAGACTGTTAAGAAAGAAAAATATTAAGACGAACCTTTGTTGTTAAAGACCCTTGTAGAAGCTGGAGACATCTGTTGTGGACTGGCAAAAAAATGAGACACACCCCTATGAAATCTCTTCCCACAATTTTTTTTTTTTTTTTTAGAAGTGCAACATGAGACATGTGAAGTGAAATAAATAATTGTTCCTGAAAATGAGTCAGTAAATTTACCCATCTTCAGAACACCTATCTTTCTGTAAGCTGATATAAATGACATATTGGTTCTCTTTGGAGGATGAGGAAACTAGAAAGATAGAGAGCAAAAAATTAAGAACACACTCACAAGGCTTCACATTACAGTTTAAATACTACATGACTTAAAAAACTCTTCAGTGTAAAAGTGAAAATCAACCATGTTTTACCAGCTAAATTTAGATCAATTAGTAATCACTGCACTCTAATAGGAAGCAACTAGTTTTAGCCACTGCAGGTAATCACTGTGCTCCGGAAAGCAGCAGCTGTAAAAGGTACTGTAACAATACATCATCTGGCTCACTTATGAGGTCTGTTGATTAACAAACTCAAGGCCACACAAGTATTCAGTAAGGAAAGGGAAAAAAAAAAAGAGGGAGTCATTAAACTTTTCCAACCTTGACGTTACTACACAGAGCATAGAAACACATGTGAACATTCCCCACATTGGCATCAGTCCAGGCTCCTTCTCTGACTTATTACAATGTCGTATTACCAACTCATATTAACTTAAAGCCATTAAAAACCGTAAAAGGAACCAAACTTCCCTAACACAGAGATGACTTAAAAACTCTCATCAGTTTTGAACAATGATAGGTGACTTTTGAGACACAAAACATTCAGGCTGACTAGGATGATGAAGAATTTAAGATAACTCCAGTCAATAGTTAGTCAAATCATAATGTGCCTGCTGACCATCAATAAGCAGCATACTGGAAGGACAGCAGTATTGCATTCCCAAGTAACACAGAAGTGAGGTTAAACATACAAGAGGAGGTTAGAAAAATTAGGAATCTTGAAGAAATAAAAAAATATAACATATACTTTAACATATACTTTCATGTCTTATGTTAAAGTCTATCCTATGATGTTCAGTTCGACAGCAAGTTCAGGTAGTATTTTTTAGATGGAAAAAATACAATCTTAGGGTATTTTTATGAGAATAAGACATAAATAAACAATATAAATGCAAGATAAAGCATTTTAAGTACTTAGAAAAAATTACATAGTTCCAGAATTTTGTTATTCCAAATATAAAAAAAAATATGAGAAAATCTGTCTGTTTTGCAAAGCTACATACTCTTATTCCATACGATGTTCAGATTCCTTTCTCCAAGAGAATTCCCAGGCATTTTGACTGACTATCTACAATGGAAACTCTCAACCCTACAAACCAGCCAACACCTGAGCAGAACATCATGTTCATTTTCGGCCAGCTAAAGCATAGCAGAGTTTTGAGGAAGCTGAGCGAAGAGTGTTGATACCACCTAGAATAGCTGAAAGAATATATTGTGATAACTTTAACACAACATGGAAACAGCACCTCTGCTCTCTAAAAAGCACAATCTAGTTCTTTAGAAGTAATGCAGATTAATGTTACAATATATTTTATTTAAACAATATCTAGATCTTACAGTAGCCCACCAACTCAGCGTACTCAGAATACTGATTCTGCACTCTCTCATTTTAGTGCCTTATTGGATAAAATCTCTGAAATTATGAGCGAACACTTATGGAGAGATATCCTGTATGTTATCATTTTGTTAATAGCCACTTACTCTATTAAGAATTTTTAAAGGATCTAGCAAAATTATAAATTCTTTCGATAACTCTACTTTGATTTGTACCATTAAGCATGACAGAGTAGTAATAACAGTAACATGTTCTTACTAGTAAGTCAGTATGAAAATATGAAACAATGAGTTCCTGCACCACTTATTAAACACTTTGAATAAACAGCTCTGCTGTGCACAGTAAGATTTAAAGAACGTTCAGGTTACTACTAAAAGAGAACACTCCACTGAAGAAAAATTACTAGCAATTTTTGGTTGCAAGAAACGCAAGATGCACATGCAAGTCCTTGCGAAGTTCTGACATAACCTCTTCAAAATAATTTAAAATGCATTATGTTTTACACTGTCACCACGGGGTGTACAGTCCTACAAGGAATTACTTATTCCCATAAGCCAAGACTCGAGAGTGAACAGGGGCTTTAATTACTGCTCACCTTTACAATGAGTCCACTAGGTCAAATGAGCTACTAGTAACCACAGAGCAGAAGCTGCAAAGTTTTTGTGCTTATCAGCTGCATGAATAAACACTGAGTATTATCTGATTATCAGTCTTATTTACAAGCTTATTGGTATCTATATATGTTGTTACAAAAAAAATTAATTACTTCAACATGATTTGCAAACAAATAAGTCACAGCTCTGTTTTACTGGATTCTTATTCTTGAATAGCAACAAAAAAAGTCCTGATTGCCTTCCTGGAGTTAGAGATATTTAGAACCTTATCTAAGATCAAAAACATCAGAGACCAGTCTTAGTCTCATCAGAAAGACAGATGTCTGACTGCTTGATCAAATTCGTCTGGAGCTACTATTTCTATTTGGGAAGAATGATATGTAATTTTTTTCCAAGTAAAAATTGTTCACTCTCAATTTAATAATATGCTATAGACAGATCATTTGACACAGGGTAAGCAATTAATTAACTTTATGCAGTTAGGGAAACAAAAATAAAGTGCTTTTTTTTAAATAATAAAAATGTCAGCCACATATACCTGTTCTATGCACTTGTCAGAATGCAGCTTCCCCTCAGAAAAATGAGGTACCACTGAGCAGCATAAACGTTCTAACAGCAGTTTAGCAAACAAGGAGCTGTCAACTTCCAATAAGCTATTATTCACACCTCTTTAATCACTGCCACAGAGTCGATTATAAATAGCCTCATACATTTTTAAATAAGGTCATTCTGAAATGAAACAACAAAGAGGGTAGTAAATATTCCAGTACATAAGCAATTTAAATTCTACAGCATAACAGAACTGCGCGTTCTCAAATATTCAGTTTAACGAAAGCCAACAAAACCGTTTATTAACTGGTGGAGTGTCAGATGTGTAATCTCTGTGAGATCAATAAACCAGTCCAATTATGTGATAGTTTGCACACAGATCTGAAAGAAATGAAACTATTAAGACTTGCTATAAAATCCAGCTCCAACAGCATTATTTCCAAATATACAGTAACACAAATTAAGTTAATACAATACATGCATTGCATGAGTAAATCTACTGCGCAAAGATTTTACACGAATATGAACGAGCTCCTCTGTGCTTTCCCAGAAGAAAACCATAAACAAACCCTTATGTAGAATCCCAATTCACTAGACTCCGTCTTCTACTTTTCTTGAGATTTTAAAGAATTAGAAATGAATACATAATGAAAAACAAGAAAAGAACCGCACAAGTAGAAGCAAGTTCTTATTTTTTCTCTTCCCCAGTTTTACTCAGGTTCAAGTTTACTTGATAAAAGAATATTGCAAAATAACGCTAATATAAAAGCCTTACAAATTAGCTTAGGAGGAAAAGATAAACATGACAAATATTGATAATTATGTGGAATTTTTCTCAGCAACATTACAATAATTGCAGATGTTAAGTTGACAGCAATTTAAAGACATTCATTTAACACTACCAGAAAAAGAATTAGAAGAAAAAAATAACCAAATAGTTCCCATCTTACTGACCCCCTACTGAGTTGTTACTGTGATAAGTACTGGAAAGCTCCTTCCTATGGCAAGTTTTGTTTTTCTAACTTGATACTCATCTTTGCAGATAGACACTTAACTGCAGTTTTTCAAAATCATGAAAGGAACCCCTACTGATACATTATACTGTATCCGCTCAAGTATTGACAGTCCTTATTGCTCCACTGTGGACAGTTCATTCCAGAAATGGGTTCTATGAGTGGGGGACCCTAATATCCCCCGTCGTCGTCCCCCCCTTCAGATGTATTTAACCGAATTAAAATTTAAGACTTACTTCTTCTACTTAGCTCAAAGGCACTTGGAGCATGAGGTGGAGTTTATTTAGTTCACAGTGCATCTGCTTCTTAAAAAACCTAGCATTTCACACGAGCAGCAAACACAGCTAAATCTTCCTGGCTAGAAACATACCTTAATATTACAACACCATGTGTAAGTATCCATAGATCTGGACAGACACAGGAGGCATGAGTTCATTCTGCCTATACCCTGCGTTGGCCACAGCCAGAAGCCCCGCAGCATCTTCTTGCCTCTTCATTTTGTTACCGTAGAGCAAGAGACACCTCCCAGGTAAAGGGCATTCAGAACAATTAAGAACTTCATAATTATCAAAACCTTTACCTACACCCATAAACACCCTGCAAATTAGTGTAAAGGTTCCAGCGATGGCTTGTTTTCAGTCTTTTCCCACAGTAAAGCAGTACTGCTGTTCCACACAGCTATACCTTCTAACCAGAATCCTGTGTCTTAAATAAAGCATATTACAGCAGCTTACTCAGCAAAAGGAAAAAATTGCCGCTGACCACACCGATGTATAAAAGTCAGGCGTGACTTCAAAGAGTAAACTTTGCTATTTCAGTTCCCAGATAATACAAAAGTAGTACAGGTTCAGATGTCAACAGGAATCTCAGAACGTGTTCTTTACCACCTTAGGCATGTCCCACCCTAACAACTTTTGGTAATGACAAAACCTCTTACATGCTGTTCACAATACGTTCGCGATCAGAGTCTTCTGGAAGAAACACAGATTCAACTATATATGATTTCTTACTTGTAGGAGCATTTTGGGCGGGGGAGGTTCAAGCTCGTATTAATACTGAGAAGACATCTCCATTGAACTGCAAGTCTCACGACAGTTTGCTTTCAGCTGCTTCACAACCTTGTAAGAGCCATGGAGGAATATTAGGTTCTGATAAACAGTAGTAAGAATTGTGACACGTTTCCTGCCACAGTGAGAAGAACACAGTTTGGATCCACAAACCACAACGAACTAGAGAGGTGACAAGTCTGAATTGTGAAGATGTTTCAAGACAAAGCTACTTACCATGATCATCAAAGATCAAGAAATTTGAAGTCCCATAGTGACACTCCACAAGAAAGTATGAAAGGATCGTGCAAAAGAAACTAGTCAAGTCCCACAACCTTTGGGTACCAATACCACGTATTCCCAGTACCAAAAAAACCAAGTGCACCCCAAAGTACAAAAGGGCCTAGAGCAAGGTGCGCCCCCAAACCAATGGAAAGCAGTAAGACATAAACCATAATAAAACTATACCTGTTACTTGTATTCATTAGTATCAGACGTGACCTCTATGAAGAGTAAAAAAGAAAAATACTGTTTGAGTTTTATGAAGTATAAAAAAATACATATACACATATATATTTACACCCCCCCCCCTAAATAACTACAATTACTTATGAAGTGCCTAACATCCTTGAAAAACATAGCAACCTATTTGACAGTCAGCTAACCCTACAGGGGACACAATATTACTGTAAATCCTGCAAGGGGGGCCGCCCCTCCTTGCTGTGTTTGTACTTTAACCATCTGAGCTGAGAACAAAAGCAGGAATGGAAAAGGGAACATCGAAACAGAAAAGGTACAACTCAGCTAAGACCCAAAAGAGTAAAAAAGAAACCGTACTCTCACATGGTAGAAGAATATTACTCAATATGTTAGGAACATGACACAGTGAGTGGAGAAGAATGTGATACACATGCACAGATGAAAGCAGCACAATGACTATGCCTGTATGAACTGTAAACGAGAATGAAAACCAATATTTACACAGTAAAAACCTTAAAAACTAGCAGGTGGGCAGCCCACATGGGTGAAATCTCATCTAACTCAATTCAGGTTTAGACATAATATTCCGAAGAAGATCTTAGGGCACAGGCAAACAGGAATCTGCACATGAACCTGAGTTCAATGCAATAGGAACACTGACCAAAAGCACAGCCCTCTTTACATCATACTATAATAAAATTATTTTAAACTATATAAATCAATGCTACTAAATTACATTAATCTATTCAAGATAAGTTTAAAAAACACACAACCTGGTCTGCTGACCTGCTTACGAAAAGCCTAGCTTCATTTCTCACTTCTGTCTCTCCTTGCTTCCAACGCTTCCAGTCACCTTACCTGCTGATAGCACAGTTCAAGGTAACCTGTTATTATTATCAGTAACATACACCTATACTTTGCTAAATGCCTATCTACATTATTATAACTCATTTGGTACAGTTTAATAGATACACTAAAGCAAATTACATGGAATTAAATAGTTTAAGAACGGGTATATCTCTCCCAGTCATGATGCAATACCTGGAATGAGAGAAGTGTGTTATCAATTACATCTTAACATACTTATTATCCATTGGATACGGCATCGGGGAATCAGCAGTAAACAACATCTAAAATGATGTTTCGTTGTTTCATTTTCCTCTTCAGCGGCTATGCAAACAATTTCACACTTTTTTTATGGAATGTATTTGGTGCATCCAATGGGGATGCCCAGTGAAGTCTGACAGCCATCTACCTCAAGAGATGTGGGCCGCCCCGTAGAAGTGCTTATTTCTCTCCAAAACTATGTGGAATGAATATATCAGGACCAGCCCACTTTTCAGCATCTAAAATGCTGACAACTGATTAGCACAGATGACTCTTGCCCAGTATGACAAAGTACCTACGAAAGAATGTACCTGGGAGAAGATACCTGACAATCACCTGAAAGGAAAAAGGAGATTTAACGTATGATGGAACCTCCACCCAGGAGTCAGCAGGTAAACAACGTGTATCAGAATACTGAGATAACTTTCCTTGCACAAAATCCATTCTGCTTTCAGTTTTACCCCTGTTTTTCTCTAACATTCTAATTTAAATATGTTTGGGAAGAGGTATCTGAACTTCGCTAACTGTGCAGAAATTGTGAGTGCTACCTGCAGAAAGTATGAGAAGGGACATCATCATGGGAGAGTAATACTGGCCAAGTTTAACTCATTAGGAGCTACTATAAAAGGTTGACTATTACCACCACTGAACCAGCCATGCAGAAAACTAAGACGTGCTGCATACTGCACAGAAAGGCTTATCCTTGTGTACAGACTCTTCCGCAAGCAGAGAGAGGTCCATCTGCATATGGCCTGATACAAGCCATCATCAAACCAAAACACTCACTGGTGGTGTAGCACTGTGCCAAGCCCAAGCAAACCCATCCTGCTATTTAGCCTGGCTTATTAGTTCAGGCGTGCTGCCATAGAGATATAGACCACCTATTTCAAACTAATTCAGAGCAGTAGGGCAGGCAAATTGGAATAAAAAAAATAATATTTAACTAAGAATAAGCTTAAGGAAGGGAAAAAAAAAAAGGCAAGATCAGCTAGGAGCTCCTAAAGCTTGCAAACAGCAGGCACTCTTTTGCTCCAGGTGCCATACTCTGGGCAGAGAGCTCTTTTAGTAAGCCAAGATTCGCCACTCCAAACGCTCTTCAGACAAATTTACAGCTGAAGGAGATGAAACCAGTGTCAAGGGAATGTTCAGTCTTACTACTTCCAAAAAAATGATTCTCAGTGTAGGAGGAAGCTTAATTTTGCGCAGTGTCTCTACCTCCACCATCCTTCGTGAGTATAATAATGGTTAGTCCCTAACCCAGTCACAAACCGGTAGGAAAAAAAACCACCAATGGGAGAAGCAATGACAGGTCTAGAAGATGTTTAAAACTGAAAGAATGTTTGAGCATCCTAACATGAGTGTAATACAGGATGCCATTTTTCTCATGTTTCTTTGCTGCTATTGTAGATCTAGGAAAGAAAATTTTAAAATAGAACTTTTACTTAAAAATTATTATATGGATCAGAAATAAAATTTTACAAAGACATTTTCCTCAATTTGACAAGATCACAGAGTTTTATAATCCTCTTACACCTACTCACACTGTAAAAGTGCTCTTCAAAATACAGGCCTTGTTTTTAATTTCTAGCTGGAGTAAAAGCAGAAAATAGGATGTTCGGGAGTTTTAATTTAGGTGAGCCTTTGGTCTAGGTATGACCTGCAAGATCTCTGTTAAACAGACCTGCATAGACCTGTGACCATACTTTAGCTTTTCCCACATAGGTAAAAATTCTTCATCATCGGTTGTTGCCACACAACATTTCTTTTCAGGAAGGCCGTAGTCCTTTCTTCCTGCATTTTGCATCCCCTACTCCAGGCGTACTTGCACACAGCGACAGCTGACGATGTGCCCAAACAGAACTGCAATACAGCCGAAGAACTAGTGCAGCACCAAAGGAAAGGTGATCTTTGCAAAGTCAAAATACCACCATAATCACAATTTCCTGTTTTCTGAAGTTGAATTTGCTTGCTTTCAGTGTTCCCTGCTGCAAGTAACTACGAGGTGCTCAAATTCCTTCTCGAGTTAGAGTAAGCTGCTTCCTTTGCTTTTGTGTCTACATCTACACTGCTGATCATAGAATAGAATCATAGAATCATAGAATCATTAAGGTTGGAAGAGACCTCAAGGATCATTTAGTCCAACCGTCCCCCCACCACCTATTACCCTCTAAACCATGTCCCTAAGCACCACATCCAACCTTTCCATAAACACCCCCAGGGGCGGTGACTCCACCACCTCCCTGGGCAACCTGTTCCAATGCCCGACCACCCTTTCTGAGAAGAAATTTCTCCTAATCTCCAACCTGAAACTCCCCTGGCGCAACTTGCAGCCGTTCCCCCTTATCCTGTCACTAGTTATCTGTGAGAAGAGGCCGACCCTCAGCTCGCCACAACTTCCTTTCAGGTAGTTGTAGAGGGCAATAAGGTCTCCCCTGAGGTGTCAGATGATACACCAGGTACAATGGATGCTTTACCAAACCCCTGGAGAAACAAATCAGGATAACCAAATGAAACATTTGCTTTATGATAACTGACTTGCCACTAGGTACAACAAAACAAAAAGGTGGCACCTAATCTTCAATTCTGAACTCCCTGAGCACGGGCTAATCTGGGCTACTCAGAAGCCATCCTGTATGACTGGCCGCTCTGTACATGTCAGCCCACGTTCAGCTGTCCTGTCACACGGAGAGTATCTTCTCTCAGCTTACCAGCGGGGAATTTCCAAGAGAATTTGTAGTTTACCCTGCTGAGCAAAGGAATGAGAACGATGAAAAAAGGATCAGTGACAGAATGGCTTAATGTGGTTCTTGCCAATAATCTGAAAAGATGAGCCAGTTGTCAGAAAGTATCTATAGGAAGGTCCATTTTGCCTTCTAAAGTCATTCTGAATTAGCTACACACTGGTGCAGCTGGTAGGTCTGCCGAGAAGGAATATGACAGGACAATTTTTTCCTACTCTGTATCTTAGAAGTTATGTATACCTAGGCCCATATCTCAATCATCCTCAATGCCTAAATTGAAAATACATCAAAGGGTGATTTCTATACTCGCTTTAATTTTTTAAACTCATTATTAGCTCATACACTGAAGACAGACTATAAAAAGCTTATTACTAGTAGGAAAATGTCAGTGAATTAATACTATATTCTTGAATTTAATGTACAGCTTCCTGGAGAAAAACTGAACATCAGCAAGTGTTTTAGGATCCGTACAATGTGATTGCACAAGGAACATAAACCATTCCACTGTTAGGAATAAAAAAGGCACAATATTAAAAGCAGTTCCTTTAGATGAAAGCTCACCTCTACACCTGTGCCAGAATTTCAACTAAACTATCCCCAAAATATTTGTTTATTAAACTAATAAAATATTTCAGACAGCAAACCTGATCACAACTTTTAAATGACCAACGAGATTTGAAGTTACTTCATGTGAGTAGAATCTCAGAGGTTGCCTCCACGTTAGGCTTGCAAGGCGTAATGACAAGCTGCATTTATTTTCAGAGCATCGACAAGCGTGTTTCAGAGAAAGACAGCTTTTCCCATCTTTGGTTTTTTTTTGCAATTATTCTAACAAATAGAAGTGGTCTCCTTTCATGACAACGAAAAGCAATACATTTACAAGATAACTGGAGTTTTTCACTTCTCTCCCCAGCTGGTAAGGGAGAACCTCAGAATGCACAAGGGAGGTGAGGAGTGCCAAGGCAGAACACGAAGTTCCCCAGACCTCTGTCAGCTCTATGAAAGGTCAGAGCCCGCGGCTCCAGCTTCCCGGAGCTCCTGGCTGTCTGCCGACCGCACGAGAAGGAGAAGCAGGAGTGGGGAGGAGGCAGTTTTCCCAATCAAGTGACAAGCTTGAGAAATGCCCGAAGAGCTGGGAGATGGCAGTGTCAGACAGGCTTATGTGGAAAACAAAGCCTGGAAGCCACGTCTGCAGATGCATATTTATTAATTAGCTGTTCAGCAGAGTTTTTGCACACATTTGGTAGCCTTGTAACACTTAGATGAAAAATTGTTTTAAGACTGTTCTTTTACTTCCTCTGGTGGAATTTTTTCAGGAAGTAGTTGCACGGCAACTCCTCCTCCTCCAGGTAGGTTAACCAACATCTGTGTACAGAAAAAACTCATCTAAAATGTTGTCTAAAAGCAAATTTGAAATAGTCACATTTAAGCAAATGACAAATAGGTTTGAAGGTGAGCAAAAAAATCCTCATAACACAAAGTCAACTTTAAACTTGAAACTAAGAATTGATCTTAGATTAGAAAAGAGGAAGTGGAAAGGTAAAGGGAAAATTATTTTTCCACGGTATCACGTGAAATTAAAGGTTTTATTTACGAAATGCTTATGCATTAATTTCTCTTAAAACACAATTATTTTCTAACTTAACTTCAGAAAGTTTCTAAAAATAGATTAATGGTAAGAAGAGCCACCAAAGAAATTCTTCCTCCAGAATCACTGTGACAAGCAGTTAACAGACCAGCAGCCAGAAATGTGCCAGCTGCAAGCTGTGCCAATTAGATTATTTCCAGTAAAGTAATGCCCTTTATACCCCAATCACTGGATCTTTCTTATTTCACCTAACTTTGAATAGTATCCCAACAACACATTATGGTTCCAAATCAGCATCAACCCCGTGACTCAGAGCACGTCTGCAGGAGTGGCTGAATGCTGTACGCAGCACAGCCTCTCCCTGCTGTGCAGTCCACCTACCGAACACCACGCGTGCGTGCGCGTGCGCCTAAATTTAGAAAAAAAACCATGATAGCCCTTAGAATTTTGAAATCACCGGTAAGAGACCACAACAAATATTTAAATTTTCAACCGAAAGGAAAACAAAATGCTCCACAATGCTGCTCTTCACGTGTAATAGCCATTTCAAAGCAAAAAGGAAGTCATTGTCACTTCCACAGACAGAGACACAGCCTTCACAGCGCGCGCTAGGAGCAACCCTGCAGTCAGTAACGCGGAAGTCACTTCAACACCGAAAAAAGTTTTCTGTGACGAGTGAAGGAGAAACATAAATGGTAAAGTGTTAGAATGTGCATGACTAGAATAAGAAAATTCAGCATTTTGTCAAGGACCTTTTTATGCTTCAAGCAGAACAGGAGAGTGGCCAGGTATTTCCACTTGCGCGTATCTTCAAAAATGCAGTATTTCTATCAAAGTCTTCTAATGCTCACCATTTTTAGTTACATTAGAAAACACATTCATGAGCTTCAAAGAAATTAATGTTACAGAAATCTTACACCTTCTGTTCCAAAGTTAAATCTTGACAGACATTTTGTTAACATATAATTTCCCTTGTCCCACCACATTTGCATGCAGTATCCTTAAGGTGATTTCATGACATAATCTGACATCAGGTAGGAGGAAAAAAAAGTAAATGCTTGCCCATTGAAAGCCTGAGACTTAGCTCATTGACTGTCCTCTGAACCATCTGATAAGAGTACACTGAAATAGTGTGGGGCTCTTGATGTGACAGGAAAACCCAACATCAGCGTATTTGGAAAAAATTAAGGTTTCAACCATATTATTTGATTCCAACAAAAAGATCCAGGTGATAGGGTTAATAGCTAGAATTGCAGCCAGTTAAGGACTTCACTGATAAGAGAATTAAACTTGATCTAATGAAGTTAAACAATAAAAAAAATGCTGGCTGATGGTAGGTCCTACCCTCTATACGCACATCACCGTTATGTCAGCAAACCATAACAGACTTGAGAAACCCTCTGAAAGCAATAGTTTCTTCTACTGCTTATGTTTAATATCTTAAAAGCTAAACTATAAAGCACCACAAGACCTACTTAAAAAATAATGTTGCATTAGATACTTGAGAGGGCAATTGGTTGACCATCCAGATGATGACACTGTGAAAAACCAAATGATGAAGTTTGTTGGGTGACAGGTGGGCATTCACCCGACTGCAAGAACAGAAGGGACTTCTTGTGGCACTGATCTGCAAGTTCCCTCGCCCTCTTCCACAGGTGTGCCAGCCTCCTTTTCCTCTCAAATCTTTAAAGTTTAGGGTCTTTTTTGTTCCTAGATTTTGCTATGAGCACAGGAAATCATTACAGCCTGAGTGAAGTCTGAGACATGTTACTCTCCTTCAAAGCAGAAGAAAACAGAGATGATGGGTGAAGTAGTAGCTGGACAAACGCCCCTGATTATGGAGTAGGCTGTATGCTAAGATGAAGAAAGCAAAATGCTCTTTACTTCTGCTTCTTCCAGGCCTCTGGCTAACTGAGTATCTTCTCCAAGACATTAAGTGGCTCTCGGCAGCAAGATGGCTATCAACTTCAAATGCAAGCAGCCTTTCACTATATATTCAAAGAAATCTATGCTGTCCTGCCCACTGATACTCTGTCCAATTTCTAAATTTTTCATTAAATTAAAAATTACTTTCAGAATCTATTATATTAAAAAAAAATGTGTTCAACACTCGTGCTGAGCAAACCAAATTGCTATAAACATGTAGGTCCTCACCTTTGGAATGGAGAACGCCAGGTCAGAACAAAGAAGAAACTGCAGGCCAGCTCCAGAGAGTGGCTGACCAAAGTGCTCCTGGAGTTTTCAACGTTATTGATATTCTGTTTTCAAAACCGCAAGACATAATTCTTATGGTGTTCTTTTTTATGTACAAAGGTATTTTAACACTTTCGGGTTTATTACAGCAATGCATTAATGTTCTAGATACTTACTAAGAGCAAAATCCTGTAACCACTTCCTATGCTGTTAGCCATGAGGTGAGCAAGCTGTACCTCATAAGGACATGAAGTGGTCTGAAATTTCAGAAGCTAAAAATAGTTAGCAACTGAAAGTAAAACTGAAATTAATGGTGTCAAACAATTTTTAGCATGTGAAGAAAAAACTGTCATATCTGGAATCACTTATTCTAATTTTGATACTGTACTAAATTCCCAATTTTGGAGGACATGTGACCAGGCATAACTGCCAGCTTTGAGATGAAAAGCAGAAAACCATGCATGTGAGAGGAAAAGAAAGTTACAGCAGGTTTAAGTTTTGGTTTTGGGTTGTTTTGGTTTTTTAAAGACATGAAATCTACCTTAAACAACTTTTCTTTTGGTCAGTGCTTCATTTCCCTGCTTAACGTAAGATACCTTTTGAAGTTTGAAGCTTTTCTGCAGGACAGATTAAACTACGGTTTTCAGTAAAACTATACTGCTACAAGTGTACGATTTCTGGGGTGTATACAATGGAAACGGGACAATTAGAAGGAGTAACGCTATTATTTTTTATTTTAGAGATCAATAACATATTTTCAAGAATTCTGCTAACAGTATCTAGAAAAAGATATTAATGAACTTGAATTCATTATACAGTCATCTGCATCATCCCCAGAAAAGTTTTAGGATCAACCAAATGAACACTGAAAGCACTGGCAGATACACTGCATGGCATGTGATACATCAACGTTCTGACTAACGCACAGTTGTAGCGATTAATCCGAAAAGCACCGAGACTTGTAGAAGAGGAAAGAGCGGGCTCAGCATATAAAAATAACTCAGCACAGATTACATAAAAACCATCATCAGAAGCTAAGCAAAGAAGACTGCACAGTTGAGTCAGCTGAGGAGAAAAAAATGTCTCCTCCTGCATCTTCAGGCTGTCCATAAGCCGTTTTACTCCAGGGGTTTCATTTACATGACCACCTGCGACTTTCCACACGGCTGCCTGGCTCAGCACGCAGGACAGGCCGTGCCCTCTCGCTGGGCACCCACCCAGTTCTCATCCGCACAGGTATCACTGGCCGAGTGACCACTCAATCCAAAATCTCCTGCATTCCTTCTTCGTATCCATGTACTTAAACATCGTTACAACATCCCTCTGACAATAGGAAGAATTGGCTACGCTTGACAGAGCAAGGCCAGATTTTAAAAAAGCCCGAAACCCACAAAAACCCCACAAAGTTGCTCAAAAAACTGGCAGTTCAACTTGAAGTACCTAAGTCCAATTTCTTTGAAGTACCTGTCATTTTGACAGCCATGTATATTTGCAGATGAGAATGTCAAGCATGCAGCTACCCCCGTGAACACCCAGTGCTTCTGCTGAGGTGACCCGAGCAGCAGCTACGCAGCCCGAGCAACCTCCGTTTGCTGACCACTGAATGAGGAACAGATGGGATGGAAAGTACACAGCTATAATTAAAGAGTGCCATAACCACCACCGTCCCAAGTAAGGAATGACCACGTTTCACATTTTACGTATGCTCTCCTTCAGCTGGTGCCTGGGCTGATCTCTTGGACCAGCGGCTCTAGCTAAGGACTGCGGTAACTCAGCACCCAGGCGGGACCTCCGAGCTGCACCTTTCCTTTCTTCTCAACACTGCGGGTAACGCTGGCATTTTTATTTTGGCTCTCAACACTTTCCAGTCAGAGACCTGAACTAATTTTGCACTGACATCTTCAGAAGATACTATTAACCTCTCAGGAGACACGTGAACGAAAGCAAAAGTTGGAAAGAGGAAGCTTTCCCTGTACAGGACACTCTGGTACCTTAAAGCCCCTGCAAACACTTATGCTCCTCCTGTCCCCGCAAGCTCGGGATACCAGCCCTGGCAGGGAGCCGCAGCCCGCTCTGCAATCATTTCTTTAAAGTTACTTTGCAGGTTTCCTCTTTACAGTCCCTTTTCATTTTAACCCACAGAATTCCAACAGGTTAATGCACTATCAGAATTATACAAGTAACACAAGAGGCACACAGATTTAATATTCAACTAAAATTTCTACGCCCAGCCTTCTCTCAAGTGCAGGCATCGTTGGGCTGAATTAAGGTTTTGCTGGCAATTTTCCCACCATTTTTAAACCCCCCTTTTTTTTTTTGTTTTTAGACAATAGCCCAAGATTATAAGCAGTTAAGGAAATCATGTTAAATGAAACCACACTCATCTCTGAGGGTCAGCAGCAAAATGTTGCTGAGTGGTTTTTTTTCCAGCTATGGATTTAATTTGAGAAATACTAAGGACACATAAGAATTGTTATTTTGGGGACTCCTGTAATTGTAAGAGCTATTATGATTAGTAGCAAAAAATTTCTATCATTTAACTATTTCAGAGGGAACATACTTTATTTAACAACTTTCTAATGACAGCCAAATCTCAACACCAGTACACATTTATAAACTGCACTTGAGGACCCTGAATCCCAAATACAGCTTCATTAAGGGTACATTACTAGCCGCATTAGGACTTTCTTTTCTGACCCTGAATCTGCTATGCTTTTACAACATATATTTAGACACCTTTTTTTGGTTATAAAGCAAATGACAATCCTTAATCATTCAGAGCTTAAGGCAAATAACTTGCTCAAATTTCACTTTGACAAACTTTGCAAAGTCATTCCACAGCAAAAAAGAATTTTTAATAGAGACACACACACTAAGGTCGAAATGTAGCACAAACTCCAGCATGAATACTGAAGTTTCCACAAAACAATAAGCAGCCAAAAAAAAAATAAATCTTGCTTTTACAAGGTGAAGTATTACCCAGGCACTGCATATATTTAACACATATCCTACACTATTAGTCAGATGTTGGTTCTAAGATTCAATCTCAGAGTCTGGAACTGCTGTTATGAGGCAGATGTTTAAGAATTGAAAGGAAAAGGACAGATGAGGGCAGTATAGATTTTTGCCAATTAATACTTTAGAAGATAAGGAAATATTTACAGCTATTTTTAGCCACTGCTTGCTGCTGTTTTCCAGACTTACAATGTTTAAATCAAAGTGCCACTTGCAGCAGGGTAAAGCTGCAACTATAACAACTTTCGCAAGCTGAAGCTGTTCCAAGAAAAGGAGAAAAAAAGAAAAGAAAAAAAGCCCAAACAGAATCCTTCTAACTCCTCTTGCCTAAGTGACCTGTGCCATACCAGCTTGTCTTAGCAAGGAAGGCTCTCAAAGGGTCATGTTTTTATTCCTGTAATGTAAAACTAAACACTGAAAGACAGGGGGAAAGGAGTATTGATTTCCCCAGGTTAAAGAGGAGCAAACAAAAAGGAAGAAATAAGCAGTGTTAATAAAAAAATAAATTAGCAAAATTTCCAAGCAGAACAGATTAACTTGACTAGTCGCCACATTGCTCAGTTAAAAATGCTCTATATTTTGTATAAGGAAGTGCACTAAAATGTATTCCATTTCAGTTTTACAGGTGTACCTAATTTAAAACAGCATGAAACTGATAAATAGGCAAAAATCAAATAATTGATCTCCTCAAGACTGTTATTCCAGTTGTCACATCTAATTCGAGTTCATGTGTCATGCTAGGAAATCCTAAACTACTACCATCAAGACAAGGTTTGGGTTTTTTTTCTCCTGGACTCATTGAAACCAGAAAGACAGAGTATTTTTTTTTATAGTCTTAAGAAAGAGGTGGAGAAATCCAGAAAATGAACCATTCTTATGTATCAAAGGCAGAAGATACAAAGTTTTGCCAAAGTATTTTCTACGTAAGAGCACATTACTGGTTTTTTGCCCTGCGTCACACGAGGGCAGTTTTACTTACCAAAATTAGGTATTTAAAAAGCTGTAATTATATAAAAGAAATGCATACACACAGGCAAATACCTGTGTATCCGTGCATTTAAGGGGATAAAGCTAAAAATCAGTGCAGTGAAATGCTAAACTAGTTTTACCCATAGTGAAACCTAGGTAAAAGCAAGCCTAATTCCAATAAAGGTATATAGAAACAACCACATCAAATGCCTTTCTAGTACTGCTATGGGTTGTTGGTAAAAAGCAAAACTACATTAATAAGTTTCTAAAACAAAAGGTTAAACATGGAAATCAACTTTCATACACCCACATTAATACAGAAAATGAAAATCTTTGCAAGCATCCACATATTCGGTGCTTAATTCATTGAGAATGTTTTCAGTGCATTTCACAATAGCTGCTTCATGTTTACAGAGCTCTAACTGAAAACAGATGTAAAAAATCACTGCTTATTTTAACCCACTAAACAAAACAATTATGAAGTGTGTGACAGTTCAGGTAGAAATATCGGCTGTTATCCATTAAAAACGAAGTAAGTGACATTTCAGGTAATTTACTACTAAACCAAATAGCTGTTATTACTGTTGGTTTGCCACTCCAAAATCTCTCCCTATGAGCAGAACCCAACAATTTAGAAAAAGCAGAGTGAAATGCAGGGAGAAAAACACAAGATCTAAATAGAAAGGCAACACCCTTACACAGGGATGATGAGAAAACTTCAGAGTGACATTAACATAGCATACTACATCATACAGAAGACATTCCATAGAGCAGTGATATATAAATCCTTCTAGCCTGACTTCTGATATATGCAAAGATTTTGATTCAGGAGGTTACTGGAGCCACACACTGCTCAATTTGGATGGTTTGCTGTTCTCCTTTTTCATGCTGCTCCCTTAGCATTTGCTGTTAGTCACTCTCATGTTTTTCTCCATTTATGGTTGGGTACTAGCCTCCCCGTAGCAAAATCAAACAGCCCAACTGTCATACAGGAACAATAAATTAAATAATTACAGGAGGCTGAAAGATGAACGGGAAGGAGTCACCGAGCAGAGCAGCCCAGCCTATGCCCACTGAGCCTTGAAGGTGCCAAGGATGATGCAGTGGTGCTCTGCCCAGAAGTGTGAGTCCAGGAAGACTTGTTTGAGACAGAAGATTGCAAGATGCAAGGCAGCCCTCAACTTCTGCAGCGGAGGGAGATGCAGCGAGTGGCTAGACGAGCAGCATGGGATCTGTCAAGGCTAGCTAAATATAGCCCATGAGCTCTCTAGCCTTGGTGGTACCTGCCAGAACCAGCACACTGCATGGTAATGGGGCCTTCAGCCCTGCACACATGGTCTCAGCAAGGTTTCTCCCCACTCTCTCGATGACCAAAGGAGATCCAGTTTTTCTGAAAAGCTTTCAGCTTCTAAAATGGTTTTGGTGGAAGACTGGTAGCTCAGAATAGTCCTGGGAAAGGTCTTTTGATATGAGGGTAAAGAGCTGCTGGTCATACTGGAGCTCTCAGAGATGACAGAGAAAAGCCCACACCAGAATGCTCCATGCAGGAAACCCTCCACCACACAGGAATCTTTGTGGAGCCTGGAAGTAGAAAGAATGAACCTGAACACAGATGCAGAACAGATCCTGTCCCCACCCTCCATTAAGGGAGGGTCTCAAAAACCATACAGAGTACTAGTGCAGGATACTCACTAGCTAGATCCTTACTCTGTCTCAGTGCAGACAGCCCTCAAAATCAGATTTGATGACTTAGTTGAAGAAAAAGAGGCAACGGTTTTGACGAATAATTTTTATTTTAGGAGACATTAAAAATCTGAGTACTAAACTGGACTTTACTAGTTTGGCTCTGGTTGAATTGTGCTCTCTCACTGCTAAGGGTGCAAGAACACAGGGACAGCTGAGGTCAAGAGCCAGAAGAGAGGTTTTAATTACCCTGTCATCATGATTGAGGGATAGCTCCTTCTTCTAACAGATCAGCACAGATCCAAGGCATTTGTTGTTTTTCCAAGAGAACTGTTTAAAATTAGGCAGGACAGAATGAAATCTAAAGATTTTTCAATATTCAAGTTGCTATTAGAACACCACTTGCTTATAAAAGTGCCAACCAACTTTGTTACAGTTCTGACATATTAATCTAATTTGAGGCGAATACTCAACATGGGGCTTATCTGTCATAAACCAGCTCCAACCACTTCAAGAAACTTGGACACAGGAAAAATTTTAAAACCTGAGCAAAATGCATGCGCACACATACAGAAACTGCATCCCTGAGGATGGTGGCACCTCTACATTTATAGAGGGAACTTCGTATGTTTAAAAATGTGAAATTTATACGGTAGGAATTTGCCTTTTACTGTCTTTGTCCCCTAGAGCTGGCCTAAAATACATCTTCAGGGCACTGTGGGAATAGGAAATTTGTTCATATTAATGACATGAAAAAAGCTGAGATCCACAACACATCATAGCAAATCTCAGTAGGTTTTTTTCAATTTTATCAGCTAAGATTTCTAAAAACTGTGGACACCTACCAATATTGACAGGGGTCTCCATGTTCCATTTCCCCTAGAGTAAAAGTTTCCAAGTTACAGTGCCCAATAGTTTTATGCAGTTTTGGAACTTTAGCAAGACAAAGGTTTACAATCTATCTTTAACAAACATGACTTCAAGGATAAAGTTGGTCTTTTTAAAAATGGATTTTCCCCACAGTTTTAGCCCTTGGTTAGGTAAGCACTGAAAATACAATCTAGAGGCCAGAAAGTTTCTCCTACGCTTTCAACTACTCTGTGCTGACACCTAGGCAACATAGGAAAATGTGACTAGAATGCAAAAGGCATGAATGAAGTGAGGAAAAGGAAGAAAGTAGATTGTAAGAGATCTGGTGAGCGGGAAGCTGCAGAAAGCTGGCAAAGGCGGGTTTGAGCCTACTTGGCACGGCCAGTGGGAACTGCAGGGAGGGTCAGTGGAAAGTCAAATCATTTGGGCAAAGAGGATGGAAGACAGAAGAGGTGGTTGACTCAAAGTTGGTATGAAAAATGGTAGATAAAGGAGTACCAAGCAGTTGGATGAAGACTGAGAACGGGGATGCTGAGAAGGTGGGGAAAATTCTGGGAACAGAAGGAAAGGCACAAGCAGGGACTATTAGCAGAGCTGGAAAACTCTGGGAATGCAAGGAAAGGGACACGGAGACACTAGCACCAGTGCTGAAAGGCAGGAGAAAGAAGACAGATTCATGTAGCTCTTTTCCAGTTCTCCTGATAGACACAGGTGAGGAGGAATAGATCAAAAAGGAGGAAAGATTTTTAAAAAATAAAAGAAGAGGAGGTCCAAGGAAGGAAATAAAGAATGGTAGTCCGAAAAAGGGAGAAGGGAACCAGGTAAGCTTCCATGAAGATGCCGATATAGACTGAACAAAGAGAGTGTAATTGATACAAGAAATCTGAATGATGCATTTGGGTATCATGAACAAGACCATGACAAGTGCCTAGAGATGGAGCAGGGGTTGGGGCAGGATGAAAGCAATACAGAAAGCAGAAATTTTCCTGCTTATAGCTGCAGGAAAAAAAAAAAAAAAGCAGAAGCATCTCCGCTTTCTAGAAAGACTTCTCCCAAGTCTTTACTGGAGCACATAACTCCTAAGCATTACCTTTCTTCTCTCTTAGCAAACACTACACAGCTTGCTAGCAAAACATGTCTTCTCCTATTCTAGGGTGATCAGTGTAACTCGTAGCAATAGTGCAAGTGGTATAATTTCCTGTGGAATTTAAGGGCTCGCAACTTGCTGATAAACTGCATACAGGCTGACAGAATGAGACCGGAAGTGAAAAGGTATCAGTTGACGCTGTTAAATTCTGCTCCCACCCCACGTGAAAATAAAGTAATAGGAAACCATGATTTATGTGCCCTTCCCACCAAAACTATATTCCTATTCAGTGTAGAGGATACACCTCCACTGGGAAGGAACAAGGATCTGCATGTGACTTCAGCATCTTTGGCTCCTTCACTGCAGAACTTGCAAAGTTGCGAATGACACAAGGACTGCAGTAAGAGCGTCTCTCAGCTGATGCAACTGCAGGCTATTCCTGCCTGTGCTACAGAGTCTCCGTCAACACCGAGTAGGACATTCCCATCCCATTTCTTAGACCAATTTATGTTACTTCCTCAATTTTTCAGATATCCAACTTAATTTGCTTCTACAGCAAACAACTACTAAATAACCAGCTGCAGCTACAGCCACTGGGAGCTGTGCTTGGTATTACACAGTATTCCTGCGCTTAAGTCACAGATTTAACGGGTTTAACCACTGAAGTATTTTAGAATGTAAAAAGTCACTCAAAACCAATGGAAAACCTTCCCTTTACAATCCCACCTCAAGCAGCATTGTGAAAAGAGACAACAACTGTGAAGTCCTATGAACAGACATTTAGAAGTATTTTTTATTTCACAATAGCATTGAACATACTGTAAAACACAAAGCAACACATGGGACAACAAGGTGGAAACCCATTGTAACTAGCTTTCTATTAAATGTAATCACACACCTGCATTAGAAGGGAGCTCTGCAGAAAAAATGCATGTGATCAGGGAATTAACTGCAATTATCCATATACATACGTGCGCACACATTCATTGAAGAGTACGCGCGCCTGTGTGTGAGGAAACAGAACAGGGAAAAGTAGTGAGATACAAATTCGCTGTGTAGTCTGCCTTTTTTTTTTAACCTCAGAATACTCACTTAAAGCCAAAAAAAACATTTAAGATGTAAGAGCATGTAGATCAAGAAGGACAGGAATTAGAGGGGTCTTGCTTCAAGGGTTCTTTTTTCTTTTTAATAAATAGACCATGGCTCTCAGGTCCTAGAATGCAATCTCCAGGTACACCATTTGCTGCTGTGCTTCTTTCAAAGCAAATTACATTTAACAAAATTTGGACATCAACAATTAATTAAACCCAAAGTGGTAAATTATGTTCACAGCCCACTTCAAATATTGAAAGCTTCTTTTGCCACTAAAGTTTAATAAGTAAAATTACCAGGAAAAAGCCACCAAATTTTAAAAGCAATCCTTTTCTGGCCAGAGGCAAGCGTTAGTTTCTCGGTTAGAATATCCCCAGATCTGTCAAGGGATGAGAAGAAACTAATGCTACGCAGGGAACGGGTCGTGCCCTCTACCTTTACCCTGTGAATAAAGAATGGGTAGTGGTGACTCACTTTATATGCATATCAAAGGCATGACTTTAGAACGAATCTCCCTGCAAAATATAGTAATCCTTTGTCCAAAATAAACTTCAACACCTGTCAATCATTTCTAGAGAGTAAATATATATTAACAGAATCGCTGACACGTTCTCTCCTTTGCTACATGCATTCTCCTGAGCTATACTGGAAAAACTTGGTCTTAAAGGTTTGAACCAGGATAAAAAAGAAACCCAGAGAAGGATCGGAATCCAACATGCAGTGCATATTTAGGGTGGGTGTGCTTCATTTGAAACAAAAATTTCCACTCCTGCAGTTGAAGACTGAACAGACAATATATTTTAAAAGAAGTCTTCTCGCACAAGAGGCAACAGAAAAGGGAATGTTGAAGAATGGTGTGCATCGTACTGGTCTTGAAAAATAAAGAATTTACATCAACTAGATGGACTCTCTGGAGTCTGCAGCACTCTTTGGATCAGATGAAGAGTCGCTAAAAATCCACTGTTCCTGTTCTTAATATTATGTGTAGTCTCAGGGGGAAAATTTGATTTGACAGTGAATTAATCTGTTCTTTTGGTTCTCCTTACAGGAGAAGTAATTCTGTGGTAGCAGCAACTGTGTAAAGCAACTATATTGCCAGATTTTTCTTCCTTCCTGCATTACACTTGCCTCTTAGATTGTAATTTTTCCTTTTATTGTTCTTTCCCATTCTGCCCTGCTTCTTGTATCATACTCATTTTAAATTAGATTATGCTGGCTACAGACTTGATGAAATGTTGATATTTTCCCTTTATGTAATCTGGTAAATATGATAATCTGATATATAATGAACTATAAAAACCTTTTCAGTGTGCCAGTGTCACAATTTTGGTTTAGTTTCATGGTGTGTTATGGTATCCATATCCTTGGAGATGGAGACTAATCACACCTGCAGCAATCAGAACCATTTGGCTCAAATAAATGCCTAAAACACAAATCAAGGCTCTAAGAGAACACACAAGTTTTCCTACCAGAATTTCTACCATGTTTCATTCCAGTTCCCTCTGTCCAATTCCCACTTTCTATGCTTCAGAAATTTGTCAACATTGGCAACAGTTTATATCAGCTGCCTTTGTACTTTTGAAAAATGGATTTTACATACTCCATCTCACAATCAGCTGTTAGAATGCAGCAATATTTAGATCCAAAATTTAGAGCAAACCCCAGCTTTGATGAAACAGCAATTTCGCTTGGGTCTAAGACCAACTGTTTTCCAATTCTACTTTCTACTTTCATCTGCATCTCTATTTGCCATTTTGAATTTTCAGATTGTCATTCCACCTCTTTTGAACTTTGACTCTATTTCTCATACACTTGTTGCTTAAAACAGTGTCTAATTTATAAGAAGGAAAAAACCCCGCAGTTTTAATAGTACTACATTTAGTATTTATTTTCTTGATGTAGCTGCTACAGCACCTGACTCACTGTATTGCATGAATGTCCGTTGAGAAATAAGTTACTTATGTTAGATTTTAGTCTCTCTGAAAGATAACTACCTGTGCTTTTGATGCAAGTGTTTGGTATCACAGATCTACTTGTCCTTTATAGTAGGACAAATATTCTGAGAGTTTTTAAATACACTGAATTTCATTTGTCTTTTTTGACTTTCTAGCATGAAATCTCTCTGCAACTCCATGTCACCCCTGTTTCTGTGACCCTGAATAACTTCACGTCATTAACAGAAGTTACTCTTTTTAATATCCACTCCCTTTTCCAGATCATTTCTAACATTAACAGTGCATTGAACAGCACGGATTCCAGAAGGGACATTCACACAAATGCAGAAAACTGTTTCATCACCACTCCTTTTTTCTGGTACCCTCAATTTTAAATGAACTTCTTTATCCAAAGACCTTCCTTATCGTACTGCAAACTACGATTTAAAAACCTTTAATGAGGGTTTTGGTTAACCTTGTCAACTGCATCCCCCTTGCCCACCTGCTCTGAGACTCCTTTGGAGAGGGCAGGAGCATGCCATCAAGCCTGCTGCTCTGGAGCTCTCTGGATGCGCCCTGGAGCCATACACTCCTTCCCAACTGTCCCATACTGAAGTGGTCCTGGGCGATATGTTACATTGCCGTTTCATTCTCATGTCATTCATGAGGAAGACTACATTTGATCTGGGGGTTTGTCGTTCATTTCACTCACTCCCCCCACCTCCACCCTCTTAGCAATAAGTTTAAGGCAGTTTCCTTTTGCAACTGAACTTGCCCAATCTCCTCCACTGTGAACAGTTACCTAAAAGCATTGCTTTTTTGTTCTGTGACCTTATTTTTTTTAAAGTGCCACTTCTATACATTAATCAGTTTCTAGTATTACAGCAAGCTTCTTGTTTCTGAAGCTTGAAAAACAGGCTTTATTAGTTTTCAGGCACCTTGTAAATGGTTCCCCAGACTCTTGTTTTGGCCTCCTCTTTGGTGTTTTCAGATTAAGCTTACCAGAACCTAACATACTTTCTATTCCCTATGCTGGGCACCAGTTCAGCTTTATGAGAGAAGGTTACCTTCTTCCTTCTGTAGGTTCCATTTATTGCACCATCTAATCATACAAACTTTCTTGATCTTTCACGAAAGTCAATCACTTACAGGTTACGTGGCAATTTCAAGGCTTCCAGAAAAATCGTACCATTTGTATCTGCCTCTTTCCATTTCATTTTAGAGTTAAGGAGTATTCTTACAGACTTCATGGTCGGGGATCTGGGGGGCTTCAACACAACTACAAAGGACTTGTTCTGGACAGTTGCGACATCCCTGCAGGAATGCAGTTCAGTCTGATCGATGTTAGAACAAATCCTCAGTAGCATTTCTAGTATCTTAACCTGGGTTCAGCACATAGGTTAGGACAAGTCAAAATCAGTTTTCACAGAATCACAGAATATTAGAGGTTGGAAGGGACCTCAAAAGATCATCTAGTCCAACCCCCCCCCGCCAAGGCAGGGCCACCTAGAGCACATCACACAGGAACACGTCCAGTCGGGTTTTGAATGTCTCCAGAGAAGGAGACTCCACAACCTCTCTGGGCAGCCTGTTCCAGTGCTCGGTCACCCTCACAGAGAAAAGGTTTTTCCTTAGATTAACACGGAACCTTCCTTGCAAGCTCCCCAACAATCTGGTCCATGGTATCTTTTGCTGTCTGATGAAATTGTCAAATTGTGTACTGGGATACTGACAACTTCTCACACAAACTCAGCACCCGCTCTAAGGGGGGACCAAGCGTATGGGTGTTCTTCCTGGAATCTGACAGTCTTACAATGTAATTTAACAGGCAGCTCCGGATCCTTCAAATTGTATTATCTATGAATAAAATCACTGTGGGCAATGATTTTATTGTGACCTTGAGGGGACCACAAAGTTCAACTGGGGACGATGTCATTGTGTGTATGTGCATATATTTACATATTAATGCCAGAGCATGACAGCAGCCTGAACTGAAAGCTCTATCACCCCCCTTCAGCAATCATAGCTTTTATTTTTGCACTTCTGCAGCTCACTTGTGTGCTGCATTCTCCGCTCCAAGTACCTAATTAAATACGTAATAATTCTTCCCCACTGTACACTGTGCTAAAAGATTTTTCAGTTTGTGAGAACTCGGCAATGTTTACAACCAAATTAAACGTACCTTCTGAAAACAAATTATTTTGGGTTTAGCTTGGGCATTAATAAAAAGAATTTAGCCCTTTATTTAATAAAAGGACAGAAAATGTATGTCTTAACACTGTATTTTCTTTATTTTTTTTAAAATGATGTCTCCTGTTGAGATACGCAACTGGAAATAGCTTTCACATTAGAAATACCTGTGGGAAGGTCCATCTGCATTCAGTGTTATCCCGGTCAGTACTCACTGAGGGGAAGTCACAATGACTGACACAAAACTTTTGTAAGTAGTAAGCTCCTTATACCAGCAATGCTTGTATTATCATATACATAACTAAGTAATTTCCAGACCAATGCATTACAAACATGTTCAACCTGAACCCTGCACGTGTCAGGCTGCACTGTCAAAAGCAGTTTAAGGCCATGTCACCCAGCAGAGATGATACACAAGTCTCCACGTACACATGAAAAAATTCCTTCGGGACACCTGTATAGAACAAGAATTCATACCAATAGCCATAATCATAAAACAAGAATTATTTTTATGTTATCTCAATAGTGCTCACTGAGATTAAACTGTAACTAAAATAGCCTGTCAGCTTCTCTTAAAAAAAGTTTAAAGTGAAAAAAATTATCTACTTGAATTTTTACAGAGCTTCATTTTCAGACTTTGTTATTCATGTGTATTTAATCATTTCCTTTGGTTTCTTCAAGCCATGAGGTAAAATTTGAAGGGATTATTTGCATCCAAAAACCAAATCGAAAACACCCTCACCCAAATCAAAGCAATGTTACAGCAAAGTGACACTAAAATTAAATCTATTCACAGCCAAATCTTGAAGTTTATTATACACCAAAGGCAATAAATATACAAATATTTTATATCCTTTTTAAGAAGATATCTTGAAGCTGAAGAAACTCTGAATTACATATTTTTGAGTATCTGAATCATCGTCTTGAATACTGTACTGAACTCTCAGGTAAATATTTTCAGTAGCTGTATGAATGTACAAATATGAAGAATTATGAAGTATTCATTAAAGCCCATAATCCTTATCAGGACTATTATTCATCAATCCCATATCAGCAGCAGGAAGCCTTTACCATACAGAAAACTCTAATATGATCTCTAAATGAAGAAAAATATTTTCTTGATTAACTAGTAAACAATTTGGGAGAACATTATTCTATTAGATTTTTCAAGTTTCCTTGATACTACCAAGCTGCACTGCTTTTTTTCCTCCCACTTCTGAAGTGCGTACTTTAATTTCAATATTTCATATTGATTAAAAGAGAATTCTATTAGATTTACAGCCAAGTCACTACATAAGGAAGCTGATTCTGCTTGATGATAAACACTGCTAGTTTTAGCAGCTTCAATGGAAATTACAGATGCTCTCAAGCCATGAAAACTAGAGACTAGCTTTGGAGACAAAAAAAAGGTTTAAAAAAAAGTCTGAAAGTTGACCAAAGTTCATCTATTCTGTTCTATGTTTTTATTTGCTTTTGAAGGATCTTGCCACTAACATATCTTTTTCTTTTCGTATCAGGATAAAGGTTGGGGTTTTCTTTTGTTTGTTTGGATATTTTTATATTTTTTTTCCTTTTAGACGAATCTGAGTTTTAATCTGAGTTTACCACGCATTCTTCAACCATGACGTGCAAGGGTTCAACTACTGCAGTGAGGAAACAGAAAGGCTGCCAAAGGCTGGTTCACTGAAAGTTACACAGCATTGGGCAGGGGAGCAGGAATGGCAAGGACAGGAGGGAGATCCATCCGTGAAGGGGGAAAAGTCTCAGTGTCCAGTTAGTATGGGGAAAGCTGTTGCAGACAACCAATGGGTGCACCATTCTGACACAGCAAAGTAATATCAGAACATGAAGACAGCAGACAAAGTTTGGCCAGGTCCAAGGTCTTGCCACAAGTCCTATAACCAAACCACCCTGTGGTCTTCCTGCACAAGTAACCATAAGATCCCCCACCTCTGAGGTTTTGAATGCAGGCCATGGGACATTTGATACGGTACTAAGAATACACACCCTCCTCAAAAACCAAACCACAAAAAACCCAAACCCCATAAAACTATAAAACTGTACCTGATTCATGCATGCAAGAGGGTTAGTTAGAGCTTGTAGTTCAGGACAGAAGACTGAAAGCCTCTTAATTTCTGATGAGCTTAAATACAGAAATTAGAACTATTAAAAAATAGAAATAGACAAGAATACAAACTGCAATTTAGCATGCAGGAGTATACATCGCAGGCAGCTTATGTTAACTGCACTGTGTTTCAGGGGTTATAACCAGGAGGCAGTGGAGGCATAAGACAAAAGTCGAGATCTTCTGTTGACAAAAAGTCAGAAGAAGAACTCTCACTCAGAAACAGACCATAAATAGATATTTTACCTTATAATTATTCTATCTGATTAAGACAGCATGATCATACTCTATTATCTTGCTTTTTTAATACAAAATATCTTAAACAGTTTGGCATTGAACCTTTGCTCATGTAAAGGTTTTTATTCCCAGATCTTTCAAAACCTCCTTGAAATCTTTGCCTCCAACTTCACAGTAAGAGGTCAGTTCTTTTTATTTTTTTAAACTTAATTTTGACTTGTTATGTATTCTTACTCCCCAAATGCATTTGGATAAGGGGACCAAAAACCCATCTAGATGCTACAGTGGCATCTGCCTCTTCGTAAGTACGTAACACTACTTTTGATGGGTTTTCCCTATAAAGTATGGTAAGTTCTTTCTTCTACCCGACCTTTCTCATTTCCTCCAAATGGACTTATCTAACTTTCTATAGCCTCTGCTCAAACAAGCATGTGGAGGAAGTATGTAGGTCACAGAAACATACTGATGTGTAACTTCAGTACTCAAATACTGAAGCATTCGAGGTACTTTGAAGTACTTTGCCTTTAATGTTAAAAATGTAGGACAACACTTAATTAGAATAAAATCCGTTCATGTTTGTATTACACACAGGTATCGACAACTAAAACATGAGTACTGTGCATAGACAAGCTTTTCTCCTAAAGGACTATTTATTTGGAATCTGTGACACAAACCAAGCAAGAATTCATAGGAAAAATAGAACATACAAAATATTTTAAAGCAAATGGTGTCTACAGAGTTCTACATGCTGAACCCAAAACTGCAAGTTTTATAGAAATTCAGAGAAAGCATACAGACATCACCTGTGACTTCCTAGTTGTAACATGGCAATAACTATTCACAGCAGTAGAACAGATGCATGCCACTTCCATAAGGCGCATTTACATTAGGTGTTGACCTGAACAGTTTAGCTACTGAAACTGTATTATACACTGCCATGTGCATTTCCAGGAGGCTGAACTCTTAAAAGAAAAAAGAAGGGTGTTTTGGTTTTTTTAATATTTTAGTATTAAAGCTCAGCCAGGGCCTGATCAGCTTGAATGCTTTTCCAGTGTGACTATTACAGGTTGCTTAATTGCCTAGGATAAACAACATCTGCTTAAAAAACTGCCTTACTTATACTTAATAAATACCACTGTTGCTTACGTTTATCATCCCCAATTCTTAAGAATTTCACACTGCTCACATATTCAGAACTGTAAAACAGTCCCATCACTGAAGTTCTCAAAGTAATAACCAGCCTAAGGGATCCAGACGACTAATTTAAAGTAACAGATGAGGAAAGCATTTACTTTTAAGCCACATACTAGTTTTAGAAAGAAAACCAACAAATCTTAAAAAAAAAATTTGCTCTGCATGCAATTAAAGGGGCCAACAAGAGAGAGAGACCTTCTCAAGGGTGACATCAGAGTCCCAGAAAGCAGCGCCCCGATAGAGATGCAAGCACTTACAATGGCAAAGTTCGCTATATCTCTGCACAGGCTGAGGAAAGACTTGCATAAATATTTCCATACAATTCACTAAGTAGGTCAAGATGGTACAGTTATGTACAATTGATCTTTGAAACAGCTTGAAACTTCCTGAAGAATCAGAATTGAATTTTTTAAGCATCTTAAAACAATGAACACAACTTGCACCCAAACCAAATTAAAAAAGTAGAAATCTGAAAGTAAGTTACAAAATATTAAAGACAGTTGACAACTTACTTGTATGTAACTAACAATTCCCAGAAGCCACACAAGCACCAGAACTTCTCCTTCAGTGTAAGATCAGCACAGGAACAACCACAGCTCTGAATCTGATCAAAACAGGTACATTCTCTCTCCCCCCGCCCTGTAGGCCTGTACTTTACTAATGTCTTATTGTTAAGGGAATGGAAAGACTATAGCACTTGAAGGTTAAAAATACTGTCTACCAAAAAAACCCTCCAGCTGAGAATAGATATAGGATATTCCTGCAGTGCTTTCAGGGATGAAGCTTTCATCCTTGCAGAGATGGCTTAGGCACTTAGTAGTACAAATTTGTCTTTAAAAAAACCCGATTTTCTAACATGCCACCAAATCCCCCCCAAAAAGCACAACCCATGCAGATTAACCAACGTGCAAAAATGAAGAGCTACAAGATGATTTGTCGGTGTGTGTGTGGTTGGGGAGGGATGGACTTGGGAGGAGGGGAGGACTAGAGAGATCAATCTGGAGAATGCTATGTCAAACTTGAATCAGCCAAAAATGCCTAAACATCATTAAAAAGAACAACAGCCTTCCCTTAAAATGAAATAGAGATCTAGAGTCATACTTCAGGAGTTCTCAGGTTGCAAGGGATGTCGCTTGGTGTTTATTCCAGTTTCAGTTATCCTTCCCAAGCCCTGCATAAGGGTTTATGGCCTGGAACAAGTTTGTTGCCGTCAATTAATGCTTGTAGGAAAACGGATTATGAAGCCTCTTAACACTTTTATCTATAGATTAAAATTAAAACAAACTAGGATTTTCTCACAGATAAGATTTTGAGCACCAGATACCAGAGCAAGTAATGGGGAAGAGTGGGGGACAAGCAGTAACGAACTTATTCTGAGCAAAGGATGGATTCTTGTTGCCAAATCTTCCTGACACTTGAAAACAAAAATGCTCACTGCACAAAGTTAAGACTACTAAAGTGCTACATCTCCATTTAAATTACATCCCAAAACGTTATTTCTTCATACAAGTTTATCCCTCAGTATTTTTCTTATTTCAGAGAGTACAGAGAACATCAAGAAATCTGCTCTCTATACAACTCCAGAAGAAACTTTGGTTCACGGTCACCAACAGCTTAGCTTTGGGCTGAATGCCAAAGCCATCGGCTTCTTACAACACCTACTGACTGCTGAAGTTTGGTCAGTAGATATGCAGGACACCCTAAAATGACAAATTTCCTGAGTTTTATTTTATTTACTCAAGCTTAGACATATCTTTTATTAAAAAGAATAAAAATGAGCAGCAATAAGACTTTTTTGCATGTGTGCGATTAAAGAAATAAAGAAATCCATGCAGTACAGCCTACATCAGTACAAAAAGTCATTCTGCCTGTACCTGTTCATTCAAACACCGCTGAAAGCTGTCCTGAGTATTTCTTCTGTAAGTTGCCAGGTGAGACTGTATTGATTTACGATACTTATCTCTAGAAATCATTAGAGTATTAACACTTCAGCTAAATAGCATACAATTGATAATTTCAGGGAAAATTGACAATTTTGGGAAAATTGCTAAGATTTCTCATTATAGAATTGTTTTCAGTTTGTAATATCAAAATATTAAGCATAAAAATTCAGGATTCATACTTCATTGGGTTTTTAGGATAGACTTTTGAGTTTACTTCAGTTCTTAGAGGCTCAGAGATAGACAACAGCTGTGGGGATAAGTCTGCAACTAGAGTATCTTCTTTTCTACTTACGCCAACAAGATGCCCACAGACTCAGAGATCTGGTAACTTGAATATTAAACCCACCCACACAAAGTACACACAAAATTCCTACACAAAGAAAGTTGCATCCAGAAAGAGAGGGCAGAAAACTAATGCTTTACAGCTCCTTTTTGGACAGCTATGTACTATGAAATAGTATTTAGGGAAGACTGATATTCCCTTGCATGACATTACAGATGAAGTGACCAAAAGGGAGAAACAAGAAGTAATTAAAAAATTTTTACTTTGACAGTTTGGAGCAGAAAGACCTCTCCTGACTTTGACAAGTTTATGATCTCTGGGAAGCCAATCCAAGCCAAACCAGAGCTCTCATTTTTATGAGAAAATCAGTAAAGAAACTGATTAACACTGCATGCTCATAGTCCCATCCCATCCTGTGTCCACCTGTCCGTCCCTCCCCATCTTCTGGCTTAACTGACACATGCAGCCTTCTGGCAATTCTGTTTATTGCATTTGCACACAAGCTTTATAAATGTTAAATCTTCTCATGTTGAGTAGTATCGCCCCATCCGTGCATTTACCTGTTTTGTTTACTCTCCTACAGAGGGTAAGCCCATTTCCCAACCCCTAATTCCTGAAAGATACATAAGAAATTTCTTTAAGCAGCAGTTTCATTTTTAGTTTTCTTAGACAGACATTAACCTTTGTAAGAACATATTTAAACCAGCAAGCACATGGGGCTCTTGTTGAGGTTGCAAGTTATTCTGTGAGGAAGAGTCAAATGACTTATCGCACGCACTTTGCACTATGATCCAAAGCTGCAGATTTAATAGGATGCTCATCTGGGGTTTTTTACCTCTTCAGTGTAGCAGTAAAAAAAAAAGAGACAAGAGAGAAGGTGAGAGCCCATCATTTAGAAGTTACACATATTCTCCAAAACAGAACCTGTGATGAAGCAGGTATATCACTCCTTCTCACATGTTTATGGAATAACAATTTCTGGCTACACAGTCAGAATCCACTGAATGTTTAACATTCTTAAGGAAAGCTGCATTGGCTTAATGGCAGTAACATAAGAGAAGGTCCACCCTCACTGACAAGGGCACTGCTGCCACTGACACACTGTCCCCTAGCCCAGAAAACATTATTTGGAGTTGGAAGATGTAGCTATAACACCATAAACAGGAGGAAAAAGGAGGAAGAATGTTCAGGACCTGTACCAGGCAACAATGATCCTGATCTTTTTCCTGATTATTGTCCCTAGCCAACTTACCAAAATTTTAATCTGAAATGATCCTGGTTCCAAGCCTTTTAAAAACCCATAAAATTACCAATTAAGGGTGCCAGGGGTGGGGGAAAAAGGAAAGCCCTCAACAACAATGCTAATATGAAAAACACTTACAGAATTATGGTTTTAAAAGATACCCTGTTTACTTTGTTGTTTGGTTTAAAGTACTCAACATACAATATGAAGAGCCACCGAGGTCCCAAACCAAGGAAGTTATCTTTCTGACCCGCTTCTGTGTAACTGCACTACATCACAGCACAAGGGCAAGCAAAATGAGCCAGCCCATCTCTTTGACAAGGACGCTGGCTCATTTCGTATTTGTTAGCAGGCTCAATAAATATTTGAAACGGGACTGGAAAGCTATGCTAACAGTCTGACATTCTTCCCCACCCTTTTGTCCCTCCCAAACATAGGAGATTGGCAGGGTTTATTGTTGCTCTGCACAGTAGAGTAATAGGAATTAATGCCATCATTGCGCTGGACTTGGAACAACTTTATTTCAACACACTTTTTAACATCAGTATGACAACAGCATTGCAGAGTCTCTTTACTTAGCATGCAAAACTTTAGCCAAATATTCTCATTTATTACCATCGGTTATTTTCAACTACGAACCCTTAAAGCCACAGATACACAATATAAACTTTTGTCCCTCTATTAACAGTGAATTTAGAACATATTTTACTTTCTACAAGATTATGCACTTTGAATACTTCTACATGCAAACAGAAGTGCAATAATTGCATCCAAGCTCATTCCATAGAAGAATGAATGGTTCGCTACAAGTGTTCACAAGTTCAATTGAAAATACATAGGTTTTAAAAACTCGCTATGTTGGTGGCAGTCCAGATTTGAGAACATTGAGAGTAAGATGTGCTCCAGTTGTACATTTGATCCATTCCCAGACAATGACAATCAGTTATAAACAAATAAATTTCCACAAGCAGAAATGCATCAGCCTTCTCCTGTGGAAGTCCCGCAGCAACAGGCAGATTACAAAGCAAAACCTACGAGCTACTGTGCCAAGTCGTGCGGGGCAGAAAGCATGATGCAGCATTTTCCACTAGCCCCAATACTTGCACACATCTTGCACGAGCAGATCCTCTTTAAATAGTTTACAAAGGCATTCCGTAACTTGTTCAGCAATCAAGGTATGTCCAGCTTCCTTCCCTCCTCCTTCCTGCTGCTGTTTTACACACTGATGAGGAAGATGCAAGCAAAAAAAAGAGGAAGCCAGTGCAAGGGATGGTAGCATAGACTGAGAAATACAGTTCATATTCAGAAAGGATTTTTTAAAATCCCTCACAGTAGCAAACTGACAGTGAATATACATAGTGCGGACTGACGTTGCTAATTCAGAGCACTACCCAGCCGTAGGCTTCAACCATGTTCCATAAGGAGGGAGGATGTTTATGGACGTCAAAGAGAACAATGCTTTATTTTGGCCCAGCAGCATTCCACTTTGCGTCCTATGCGTTTGTACTAGTAATAGACTGAAGAGGAAAAACACTCAACATTTAAACCTGCATTAGACTGCTACATTAGATTAACTGTGCTCCTTAAAATGAAGCACGGTGAGTTGCGTACGACCAGAACAAATGCCCTTTCTCTAGTTTTCTTTCAATATAATCTTCATTCTTAACCAAATCTTTTTTTTTTTTTTGTAAGCTATTTAATTGTAAGCATTTTTTCTGCTTTAAACTTACCTTCTATGTGTTCTTCTAAAATCTGTTCTGTTTAGTGCAGCTGCTAATTAATAAGTAGACAGTATTTGGAAATGCTACAAGTGAGCAGTAGCTGAGTTGAAAGAAGCACAAACATATGAATGAGGAAAGATTACATGAGAGACAGCTGACGGTAAAGAGGGAGAATGATTTAAAATTTGTAAGAGCAAACAACCCCTACCAAAACCAAACCCCCTCATCTTATCACAGGAGCACCTTCACAAGGTCATAGAATCATAAAGGTTGGAAGAGACCTCAAGGATCATCTAGTCCAACCATCCCCCCACCACCTATTACCCACTAAACCATGTCCCTAGGTACCACATCCAACCTTTCTTTAAACACTCCCAGGGACGGTGACTCCACCACCTCCCTGGGCAACCCGTTCCAATGCCCGACCACCCTTTCCAAGAAGAAATTTCTCCTAATCTCAGAAGGTATGGGATGGGTATGGGACTGCAGGTATGGGACTACAGATTGTTATACTAAAAGCAAATGCTTGTGAAGTTTAAATGTCTACTTCATGCTGTGCTTTATTGATCTGCTCCCCTGAAAACAGACCATGTAAAATTTAAGATTTAGTCAAACTGCAACTGTTCTTGTTTTTCTGTTGCAGTGGGAGCTAGTCATGCTTTTTTACAAATAGTTTAGAGTAATTTCAATAACTTCTTCTTTCAAGTAAGAGAAGTGCAACAGCACTTGCTTGTGTACAGCGAGTGCAAGTGCTTAAGAAGGATACTGAAATGTCTGTTCTGCACTGCTTTTACGGGTTTTTTTCCCCTGATATATGAACACTTTCTGTAGCTCATGATACATTCACTCTTCAGGAACTTGATTTGCAACTGTTAACCAAGATGAATATGTAGTTCTACACTTGTCTCTGCAAGGACAACTGCAGATTTTTAAGAGATAAAATTCCTACAGCAGGCTACAGGAGACACACTGTGTCATGATGCTCTTAACTTAAAACGACTGCAAAAAGAAATTTAAAAGTAACACTTTTCAAGAGGATAAATGGAAAAAGCTAAATAGACAGATACACACGTGTACATTACCTAAACCAAGAAGATGCCCAGGTAGATGCTGAAAGGCAATTAGCATCACATACATAAGCCCGTAATAAAACAACTCCCCTGACTGTCCCGTCCCCTGTCCCTATTCCCTGACCCCAACTCCCTGCCAAATATGAACAGCCTCCCAAACGGACTGCATATTTAGCTTTATTCAACAAATTCAGAAATTTATACACCAACTGCCAATAAATACCACCACTTGAAGATCAAAATCCCATTCTGAATTGTGTAGATGTTGGAAGGATCATCTTTTATCCTGCTAATTCTCAACTTCCCTGTGAACAACGTAACTTACTTACTACCTAGATGGGTCTTTCTAAAGATGGGCATACCAGGTTAAACGCTAAAGCCCACACATACAAACAGAAGTATCTCAGACAGTGTTTGACAAATATTAACTGATATGAGGAGATATTTACAGAGAATTCAACATCAGTTTCATGGAAACACTCTCCCTTTCCAACTCAAAAAAAAAATATAAAATCCAAACCCTCAAAACACCGTCATAAAATTGAGATCAATATATTTCAGCTTTGAAGAGAGACAAATAGAAGGCGGCAGTTTAAAAAAAGCAAACAAAAAGGTCAAATATCAGTCTGAATTTCAGTATCTAAATTTAAGTATTAACCTTCATTCTACCCTCTCATTCCTGTATCTCATCTATATTAGGAGACACAGATCATCACTATTTAAAATGGAGCTACCAAGTCCAAAACCAGTTAATTATTTCAGACTGCAAAACACATGCTCTTCTGTGCCAACTACCTACCATAAGGACTCTTCTACTGGCTTTTACACACAAGCCTATCAGTCACAGACCTCCCAGGTGAGTACCCAGGATAATGCCGTTACAGATCAAGGCACACTCCCCAACAGTGGTTCAACGCTGTAACACTTCTACACCTCACATTTGAAACTTCTCTCACTTTCAGTGTGGTTTAAATACACACCACTCTGCCAACAAGGATCTAAGGTCATTACAAAGAAAACATTTTCAGCAAAAGGGGCTGTTATTAATGCCCTTGGACCCCTGGAAGGATGAGCCAGGCGAATGGGAGGCAGCATTAGCCTTGCTGCGAGGCTTTTTCCTCAACAGAACCCCAGCAACATTGCTTAAAGTAGGCCCTTCCTCACTTCAAACTTTCCTTAAGGAACATCACAAGCTATATAGGGAGATATTATTCATTTTAATAGGGGGCCTATCTTCCCAGAACATGAAGATCCTCTAATACATTAGGACACAGATTAGTGTAACCAGACCAGCAGCCTCTGTGCCCTCTCAGAATAAGGGACATCCCTCACTTGTCCTGCTTCCCAGCTCCACTCGCATCCTAGATGGGTCATCACTTAGACTCCTTCTGCTTCTTCTATTAATAAGATGAGCCCTTACACTATAGAAACTACTACTTTAGCTACTTTTCACTCAGGAATTCAAAAGCAGGCTCCCAAGCACAACTGCAACTTCAGTGAACGGAAGACCAGTGGGTAGAAAAAAAATCAGGAATTACCGTTTCAAATCTTCCTTGACAACTGCTAATGTTAGCTTAATTCATGAGTTGGAGTCTTAAGGACAAGCAGGAACTGGTGGACATGAAGGCCCGGAACATCTCTGCAGGCATGGATGCTTGTAGTACGTCAAGTGAGCACAGTTCTATGCGAGACTTCAATACACTGAAGAAAAATGCTACTGCAGGAGACTGAAGTGCCTTAGTATGGTACTTGAAAGCTTCACAAACACAAACTATTACAGCTTGAAGGACTTTGATAAGCTGAGTATTTCTTTTAACTTTCTGAACAACTACACTGCCCGGCTTTTAATGACTTTTACATGTACTAAAAGCTTTAACGCTGTCAGATTTGATAGCACAAGTATCTGAAGTTATTCATCATTATTATTTCAGTAATTTGTCTGTTCGGGTATGCTGTCATTATTCGTCATCTTGCAGTGTGACAACAGATTATTAATAAAAATAGACACAAAAAAGGTTCATACATTTCTGCATGTGCCCATTTTCATATTGCTCAAGCCAGAGCATTTCTGGATGTGGTCTCACTATGAGGGTTTAGAATTAACATCTTGTCAGGTATGACGTACATATATGAAAACGATAATAGCCTTAATTATACTGACAAAAGTTGCCTTTCAAATTTACTTTGTTCAGGAAATACAGGTACTATCATAAACTACTATTTTTCCGATAAAAACTGAATTTAATTTAGAAGCACGTGCAGTTATAACACCATTTCTACCTATGCCCACAGTGTACAGTTGTTCTCCATCAAAAGTATTGCTCTGAGTCACACAGTACTTCACAAGACTTCTACAAAACTTTCAGAGGAGCTGACTCCAGCTCAGTACTTACTCAAACCATGAACATATGTTGTTTTGACTTCTCTTCCGAAATTGCATTCATGGAGTTAGTTGATGTGTGTTCTGATAACTTGTGTCAGGCATCTCTAGAGTGTCACATTTGGATTTAACACTAGTAAAAACTATCATTCCAATTCTTGTTTTGCGTTTCATTTGGTAAATAACCTCGTTCAAGTGCTTTAACGTTAATTTTTAGGTAAACAAAATAAACTAAGAACAGTCTTGGCAAAAAGCTTAAAATAATTATAATCAATTTTCGGAATGGCTCTGCTTGAAGGATTGCTCTCAATGGCTCCAGTCCATCACAACCCTTAAATAAACAGCAGTTTAATTTCCCCATCGCTTTATGGCAGCTTGAGTTGAACTTAACAGTACATTTATTGTATGCAGCTAGAATTTTCTCTGCAGCCTGGGAAGATTCCACCACCTCTTTCATATACTTCCTTGAGTAGATTAAAGTTATAACACATCCTACAACTTTGCTTTGAACCTTCAACAGGGATATCCATCCACTGAGGAGGAGTTGGGGTAGCCTAGAAAATGCAGTTCACCAAAACCAAGTTTTAACTTCTGATCCTGTATTTACCTCAAGGGAACCTGCAGTAAAAAAATGTAAAAAGGCATCAGGAGCTAAATACTGCTAAGAAGTTTTTTTCATGGTTTCAGAGACACTTGATCAAAAGTCATTTGGTCCATGTTACTTAAAATGGCAATTATAACATTTGTTGTTATAACTCATGGAACAAGTAGTGCAGGCAAAGCAGTGAGCCATTTATGAGAACACTAACCAAAATGCAAGTCAATAAGAGGAGACTCTAACAATAAGTGAAACACCTTTGGATCAAGCCTTAGAAGAACCCTCTGTATAATTCTGGGGAAAATTTTTAAATTTGGCCTTAGACACATAGAACTTCCTCAATCATCTACTCTACCATAAGAAGCTGGTGACTATTTTTGTTTACCAACAAAACAAAGAAGTGACTGCACATTAACCTATATTGTGCTTTTAAAGATTATACAAAAGTGGCAGTCAATGCTGCAAGTAATACCCCAAACATTAGACAAGTATGTTACTGATAAGTACAGAAAGCAGATCATCATTATTGTACAGAATTTTCCATAGTAACCTAATGTCTAATAGCCATCTTATCAGCTGTAAGGGGCTGGATGCTGCTGACAGTACTCAGGGGCTGCAAATTACCTAAATGGCTCTAAGTTATTGAGTTACATCCAAAGGCATAGTAAGTGGGAGATGCTGTACATAAAATGTTGGTCAAATTAAAAAAAAAAAAAACCAACAAAAAAACCAAACAAATACTCTCCACGCCCCCCAACTACTTCCCCCTCTTCATTCGCCATCAAGCAACCTTAAAGCCAGTGTCTACCATTACCCTGGAAAATCATTCATTCAGAAGAGCAAGACTCCAGTCAATGACTGCCAGAGCTCGACAGCATCAAAACCTGAACACAGCTACTCCATTTGAATCTGCTGACAGCAGAGGAGTCAAAGGCACTAGGAAAACTGAAGATGAGATTTATTTTTGCTCCATAGGGTGAATAGGTTCTTCCTCATTACTGTTCTTTCAGGGTAGCAAGGAAGAGCAAGTGTGTAATTTGTGAGGGAACAGGGAGTGTTTATTACGAGGCAGACATACACCAAACCACTGAATCCTTCAAATAAGACAGTTCTAGTAAGGTTAAAACCAGTCACCTGTTTGACTTTGTCAGCAAGTTCTTTACCCACACTAGTGGAGGAAGAACAAAAAGAAGTGGAAAAACAGAAACAGTAGTGAGATTCTGTGTGGAAATATTGAAGTGGTTAGCCAGAAAAAGCCAGGCTTCCTTACAGCTTGCTGAGCTGAGTTTAACTTCTGCACCTTGTGAAGTTTCTTGAAGAAGAATATAATACAAGACTGGCATTAAGTTCTTCGATCGAAGTTATTAAAGATGGGTTGGTTATGATAACTTTAAAAGAACGCTTACCCTTCAATTCCCTGAGGCAGGATTGTATAAGAAAATGAGAACCCTGTACTTTAAGTCCTCCTCGTGATTTGACCATCCATTACATCTGATGCTTTCCAAAGCTCTGGCTGTGGCATGCTTCATCCTTCAAGTTATCAAGTTTTCATTGTTCAATGTTAGGTAAACCATAAATTACATGACTGTCTTATTTCTTTCAACTTGAGAACAAAGGTAACTTAACGGAAGATTTTTCCAAGAAAAGACCATTTATTTTGTATACCCTTGCTCAAGATGTAAAAGCTGCTCTGCTTAATGCATTTGAAAGAGTGTTTCAAGCCACTGTAAACTTTAACTCAGGTGTAAATGGCTGTCCAGCTGAACCAAGATGAAAAAGCAGAGGCTGACAAGGCAGAAGGAGTGTTATTATCGTCCATCCTCAGGAGCTTACTGAGGAGCAGCAACCACCTCACCAACTGCTATGATTACAGGTAGCTCAGAGGAGCACACAGATTAAAGCAATACCATCCCTTCCTAAACACGCATACACACACACACAAAAATAAATATTCACGTACAACCCCACCACTTGCAGGCCCATACATTAAGACAGATAAAATAAAATCCCCTCAGGCTACAATCATTCAGTCCCAGAAGTACCGGATGGACTACAGTAGTATGTGAGGAACGCCACGAAGAACTCCAGGAAAAAAATACTAAGTCTCACTTTAGTCTGTCATAGACAGAGTTCTTCAGTGCACCTGGAACCAACTTTTTTAAACAGGCTGAAAGCTGCTTTAACACATCTTCAAACGCTGCACATTCTACGGATCTTACATCTTGTACAATGAAAGTGATAAACAGAATGTGTGTTTCAATTATTTAGTGAAAACACCCGCCTAATCCAAAGACTCAGCTAAACCACACTGCACGAGCAGTTTGCCTGATCGCCTAAAATATTTTACACCTCCCAGTTATGTAGAAGTTCTGAACTGGGTCTCTTTAGCTTGGAGAAGAGGAGACTGAGGGGTGACCTCATCAATGTTTATAAATATGTAAAGGGTGAGTGTCAGGAAGATGGAGCCAGGCTCTTCTCAGTGTCATTAAGCAATAGGACAAGGGGCAACGGATCCAAGCTGGAGCATAGGAGGTTCTGGGTTAACATAAGGAAAAACTTTTTCACTGTGAGGGTGACAGAGCACTGGAACAGGCTGCCCAAAGAGGTTGTGGAGTCTCCTTCTCTGGAGACATTCAAAACCTGACTAGACACGTTCCTGTGTGATGTACTCCAGGTGGTCCTGCCTTGGCAGGGGGGGTGGACTAGATGATCTTTCGAGGTCCCTTCCAACCTCTAAGATTCTGTGATTCTGTGATCTGATGGGAGCAATGCACCTGCGCCCCTTTAATTCTGCAGCAGAGGCCACTCAACATATATACATATATTGCACCAGGAATTTCCATTCTCAGTACATGGTATTGCATCTGCACAATTTGTGTGCACGTACTACCTCATGTTGTACAGAAAACAGATGAAAGACCAAACTCTGTTCTAGTTTTCTAAATTCAGTCCTAAAACTTACAAATCCAGAAGCCGAAGTCCAAGTTTTAAGTGAAGCGAAAAATCACTGTCAGGTAAAATGCACAAAGATGTCTAGATATAACACTGTGTATCTTGTATTGAAATACAGAACTTACGGGTAAATATAGATGAGGTTTTAGATACAGAAGAAAACATTATCAGCTTTCTTCTGCTAAGAAACAGAAAATTAAGTACAAAGAAAAACAAACAAGACAACTTAGCTCCAATTGTCTGAAGATGCTGCTCTCTGTCCACCAGACAGAAGTTTGTACGCTAAGTTTCTTCCTCCCATGAGTTCATTTAGATAAATTCCGTGAGACGAAGATGCAGTTAACATGCAAAAATACAAAAGTTTAATTGTTTCCGGATTCCCTATTCATGACCTCCTGTGAAACTTTAAACAAGGCCCTTTCTTCAGGAAATGGTGCAACAACTCAACATGTGCAAAAGTTGTTCTGGATACATCCCATCCCCTTCAGAGGCATCACTACTCTAAAGCAACAAGCTTTCAGCAAGGTGTAAATAGTCAATGGTCCCACTAAAGGTTTCTAACAGGAAATGGATACAGCAGTGGCAACAAAAAAACCCCCTAACAAATAGCCTCACAAATCTCATTTATATAAAAAGTCAGAAACAGTCTGGGACGACCTCTCCGATGTTCTTTTTTCCTCTACTGTAGGCAGAGAACACTTCACTTCTTGTAAGTTTGTGTCATAGTTTCTAGATCTTAAGTGACAAAACCGTATACTAAAGATCAGAAATTAAAGGAACAGCTATCAACTTCCTCATGGTGTGATGCTATCTTAAGTTTGCCTTTTTAGTCTGAGGATAGTAATCTTCAGAGTTTAAAACACAGCAAGGACAAGGAAAAAACACACTTAAAAAGTTTCCTACTACTCTCTTGGGGTAATCCAAATAACAGGCTGGTATCTATCAGAAATTACCTCCCTGTAAAGATATTCAAACTGTCTCATCAATAGTTTCCTCTAGCATCCCTTGCTCCCAAATTCTTAGATGCTTTGCATGGTTTTGTTCACAGAGAGATAAAAAGGACGTCACTCCCCAGCCTACAAGAGGAAGGAGGATGCTCTTCTGGAGTCTGGACCTCTAGGCTTCTAGACCTTGTTTGCTCTGCTCTAAGGCTCAAGACGAGGCCTTGCACTATTACCTGGGAGAGATCACAGGCTTCAACACAAAGTCTATCACAGCTGAACAGAAAGATTACAATAGTGAACAGTCACAAGGGGTACAAATATCCCATATACTTAATTTTCCCATCATAATTTGTTTTGCTATACAAGGATCCTCAGTGCAATGGAAAACACAAAAGTTCTTTGTGCAGAAGACAAGTGTAGCTGAAATAGTGCCAAGACGACTGACATGCTTTTTGCTCCATCTGCCTGCTAACGACCACACGAGCAATCAGCCAGCTGTCTCTACTGTTGATCTCTAACATACAGAAGATCCTGAAAGACACACAAATGTCCCCGACCCGCATGAAAACCACAGCAAAGCAAGTGTAATGCTGTTCTCCAGGAGAGACTGGATGACAGAGGAATCAAGAGGAAGGTTGCAAGGAACTTTTTTTGTTTAGCGAGGATGAAGGAGCCTTACACCATGTTACAGCGGCAGGCAACGGTTACGGCAGTAACTCAGTGCTTGACTCCTAGGGGCAGTACTCTTACAATCAACAAGATTCAGCATAACTCTAGCATGACATTAAGAAAACAATACATGCAAGCCACTGTGTTAAAAAGCAATTATCTCATGGGCTTTTGGTAAATGCTGCCACTCTATCAGCAAACCCTAAAACAAACAAAAAACCCACAACGGGGGGGGCGGGAGGGGGGAGGGGGAAGACGCCCGCAAGAAGAACGCTACTGCCTCCTTTTCCTTTTGCAATACCACAGAGCATTAAGTAGGATAAAGCCTAAACACATNTAGGATAAAGCCTAAAAACCTCATCTTACAAATCTAAAATTTTTTTTTTTTTTACCTCTGCAAAATCATATTAATCTACACTTTTCATTTGCATAACTGAAAGATACACTTAGCCACTGGAGGGCTCTTAAATCTTTGAAGATGTATATATTCATGCTCTACTCCAAGTATTTCTCACTTACCTTTTCAGACCTGAAAAGCACAAACTGTGACCTTTCAGCATTTACTTACTGCTACTATTACACTTTGATCTCACACTTATGTACATACTTTGCTTTAAAATGAATATTATCCCTTACCCCCCAAAATTTTCAAATAAGTTACGTGTCATGGTATCACGATTTGTGGTTTGTTTTTTTCTGTTTTGGTTTGGTTTTGTTTGCTTTTGGGTTTGTTAGTTTTGTTGTTTGTTTTTTTTGTTTTTTTTTTTTTT
>VWZZ01004996.1:153416-188526 GCA_013399095.1 Psophia crepitans
TTTTTAAGCTGTAGTGGCTTCAGACTCTTTGCTTGCCACCCTGTTACTGGAAATCAGATTTCTTCTTGTCAGTATGTGCCAGAATTGCACATTCTAATACATTAGGTGGTGCAAGCTTGGCCACTATACTAGTGATTAGAACTGACTCTACAGTATTTAATATAAACAAATAGCTTGGGAAAGCCTCACAAGAAGCTCTATTTTAAATTGTAAGTTCTAAATACACACTGAGACAGGAGAAAGAAGACTTAAAGCATCCTTGATGTTGACACTAAAAGTAATTTTCAGGCATTCAGTAGACAAAGGATTCCCCAAGAGGAAAGAATGACAATTTTAGATAAAGAAACCAAAGGTATCTATTTTGATACTGCCCCTGAAATGTTAGGCATGACTTGTAAAACTGACCAGTGTAAGAAATAAAAAGCCAACATACACAGTAAAAAAACTCCTCAAACCACCAAAACAAACAAACAAACAGATCCCTGTTGTCAACTGTGATTTCAAGTTTGGTAGTAATACTTCATTTATTTTTTGCTACGAATTAAACTTTTGTATCACCAGATGGGATGAATATCATTTCTCAACTAAAGAACAGAATACCCCAACCAGCAGCATGATTTAAAGTGTTTTATACTTTTTTCTCCTTCTGTTTTCTAAGTTCTCTGCTTAACAGCAGGAGGGTTTTTTTGGGGGGACACTCAGTTAGGATCCACCTACCAAATAATATAGAAGTTAATGAAAATCTTCAGAAGACCTAACTTCCATAGGCTTCCATCCAACAGTTAAAGGGATAACTTCTAATCATATGCTTAGATCAGTCAATGCAACTTTTTCAGATTCATGACTTTGGAACAAGTATGGGTAACTAAACCCTTGCCAGAGAAATCATGTTATTAAGGCGGAAGTATGGCAAGTCTATGTAATATTGAGTTGTTTACAGTTTAAGCTTTCTGACTTTAAGAGTATGAATAAGAATTTTGTGTGGACTTGAATTACTAAATAGCACTGTACATGCTTCTGCCCCAAAACTTCCACGTGTGCTGCTACTGCCATCTCTCCTGGCACTTAATCTCTCCTGGAACTTAATATTTTATTGTGACTGGCTACACCTGAGAAAAAAAAAAGGATGAATAAAAAAAAAGAGAGAAAAGTAGAAGTGTTGGTTTCATACTTCTGATGCAGAGGAAATTTCTTTGAAGTGGACCAAAGTCTAACTGAAGGAGTTTAGTCCTTGCTGAAGTTTTTTTTTTGTTCAAAGTCAAAACTCACAAGTTGTTTCTAGTAAGAATGGCGTGTTAATTAGTTTTAAACAGGTCATAAAAGAGTCATAGTTCACATACAAAGCAATTTAACCATTCACTAAAATCCTATTCAATAGGCAATGAAGCTTAACAAACTGTTTCTTCCAGAGGTCTAGCAAAGACAAGTTCCAAACACTCCTGAAGTGAAAATGTATACATTGACCTTGGTTAGCAAAACACATCCAACACAGAACTCGCAGCCAAACTGATTTCCCCCCTTTGGCTGCCCCCCTAGCAAATGGAGCATTAAAAATCACTGTCAGAAAACTTAAGTGAATTTTTCCACAAGTTGCCCAACCATAAAATGTATTTTCAGGAGGAGGAGAAAGCCATCATTAACAGTTAACATTTGCAAAAAGTTACTGCAAATCTGTGCGTATGAAGCCAATCTCAAATCCATCAAGCCATGTAACATCTCCCTCCCCCAACAGAGAGGGAACCAACGGGCGGAAGATGAAAGGCTGAGAGTATAGAAGACACACATGGAGAGACTCCCATGAACATAATAGCCAGTTTTTAGATTTCTGAATCATACAAATCCAGTTGCTTTAATACAGCTGACTATGATGAGTGTTGTGCTAAATCTTAAATTTGTCTGCTTGCTGAAAATCTCATATTAATATTTTATTCTGTTACATAATACTTTACACAAAGCTAAGTTCCAGAATCTTACACCTTTATGTAACACAGAGCTTATAATCCTCCAGCACAACCTTCCCCCACGTTTCACATTAAATTAAGATGAAACCAGTGCACCTCATCCAACAGGACAGAGTCTGTCATGCCTCCTCTCGTGCCTGCTTCCCTGCGCACCTCTCTCACTGCAGCCCACCTTCCCAGAAGTGCGGCAGCTCTGAAACACAACCCAATGCCACTCCTGGCTGCATCTACCCCAAACACTGGAAAATATTCATACTTTTCTTGTTCACTCAAAGTATGATACAGAAAGAGATAAGGACTTGAGGAGAAGGCTCATGGTCGACTGTAGAGGATGAACTTTAAACAAACCAATAGTTACACAGAAACGTCTTCTGCCCAGATAAGTACAAGGGAAATGGTTGTAAAATGCACACAGTAAATGTTTTTGAGAACATGGTTCCTTCTACCAGTACTTTTCTGGTCACACCCTAATAAAGAGAAACAACTTCTCGGAAAGAGTGGTCAGGCATTGAAACACGTTGCCCAGGGAGGTGGTGGACTCACCGTCCCTGGGGATGTTTAAAGAAAGGTTGGATGTGGTGCTTAGGGATATGGTTTAGTGGGGAATAGGTGGCAGGGGGACGGTTGGACTAGATGATCCGTGAGGTCTCTTCCAACCTTAATGATTCTACGATAGTCAGCCCCTTCTCTGCTCTTTGACTAGCATGATGGCAAACAGGGCTGTCAGAGGAACACTGAAACTTCAATAAAGCCTACAGCCTTCCAAGACAGTACTTATTGACAGTTACATACATACATTCCTTTAGGGTTTTAATGTTGCCATTTTATTGTTTCTTCAATGCATCATGGAGGCAGGAAGTCTTTACAAGAGAGTTAATAGCATGAATATGCTTGGCTTGAGTTCATGTTACTATTAGCTGAAAACGAATGACAGTGTTCAAATATTGAACTGTGAGGTTTACTAGGGAAAAATACAAAACCAGTTGGGCCAAGAAGCAGAAAACATCTTATTCCAACACTTTCAATTCTCGCTCAGGGTTGCTGTTCCACATTCAGGCTTTATAGTGTACATTCAAACATGTTAGGAGTCCCTCCATGTGTATGAGTGTTTTCATTCTGCTTTTACCAGCTACTATTCCCTCAGAAAAAGCACTGTACTGCCTGTACTTAAAGTATGATTTCTGATCACTCTTCCTGTTTTTCTTAAGTTCCTTTTAAAAAAAACACCTTAGAACTGATTTTCTCCCCTTGAATTAAAGGACACCCTTAAGTCACATCAGCTCTCCTGCAACTAGGCTGGTTCCTAGAAGCCTGAAGCTTCAGACCTGGGACACCTCAACTCTACAAACTCCCTTGCATTAGCTAGGTCTGCCAGCTGTTCCCTTTTCGTATATAAAATAATCTTTAAGCAGCATATGGCCTTCACTATGTGTGTATGTTCTGGCAGGTTCAGACTAAAAGGGTTACAGGCCATTTGTCAAGCCGTATCACATTTCCTCCACGCCCTTCCTCTGGTGAGTAACCCAATGCCGCTCACAGCTACAACTAGATGCAAACGCATGGCCATGACCGAGCGAAGGCTATTATTTGAACCATACAAAATATGCTGGTGCGCATATAGTGAATCACGGCTATTAAAATAAAGGGCATGACACAGCAGAAGTGAAATTGATGAGAAATTAATGGTTAATCAGCCTTGCAAAGAAAAGCCCGGTTCTCCAAAACCACAGTTTTATTGGGGTACAGCCCTCAGTTCTTGCACTCACCCAGTCAGAGAACCGCTGGAGCTGCTGTACATCAGCACCAAAGGGAGGCCGCGCTACGCCATCCCCCAGGCTCACGGGCACGGAAGCCCGCACTCTGCATGCTCAAGAATGCCGTTCCCCTCTGTGCAGCATGAGATTTGTAACTGAAAGGTTTTGTCAATATAATTACAACCACTCAAGTGACAACCCACATGGTCCACTTAAGAAAAGGACAGTTCCAATAACATTTAGTATCTCCAAACACGCTACAGGAAAATCAGCGTTCTGTCAATATAAACTCCTGTGTGATTTAGGGAACTTTTACTGCTGTAGCTGAGGCACACTGCCACACCTATTACCAACACCGCTGAAACCACTGCAACCAGGACGAGTTTTCAGTACACTACTATCTTGGCTTTTGTGTCCTACTTTCTCTGAAGTACAGCAGTGCTTTGGGATGAGGTATTAAACGGATGGCTGGAATGTCAACTTCATTTCCCCCATCCACAGCTTCACAGACAAGTTTTCTGTCCTTCACAATTAAATCCAACTACTGAGCCAAACTTTTCCCCCTCTAAATAGTGCATTTAAAGTGATTTAATTGCATATAACAGCAGAAATCTCTTTTCTTATTCAAAACAAACAATAAATGTTCATATTAACAGAACAGGGATGACAATCACGAGAGATCACACCAAAAGCTTTACCAAAAGAATCATTCTGTTTCACACAGCTCAGTGAACAGGTACTTGATAATAAATACTTCAGTATCAGGATAAGGACTTTTTCCACCTCTGGGCTAGACACCTTTGGAGAAAAAAAAATAAATTACTTCTTCATATATTTAATTATGGTCAAGGAAAGTCTGTGGACGCTGCCACACTTGGGAAAGGCCAATACGTTTCAGAGCTTGAAATGTACATGTATTGCAACACCACAGGAATGAGGAAATCTATCTTGTTTACTTAATGCTTCTGAATTTGATCATTCCTGGATGACCCACAGGAACACTGACTGAATCCAAGTTCATCATAACAATCAGGTACTGCACAGTGCAAGAATATGCCGTATAACCTCATTTAGATATCTATGTGCGTAAATATGAAATAACTGGTTTCATAAAGCAACTGCGAGCAGGCGCCTGTCTTTCAAAGCTCTTTGTCCAAATACAGTGGTGGCCTAATGCTTGAGAAAGAGCAAAAAACCTGAAGGTTTTCAAAACTGAAGAACACGCACCCATTTGAGACGGTACAGCACATGGCAATATACATGCTGAACGAGGCATATCAGCATGCAGCAAAAGATTCTGGATTTACAATCTATTCTACCAACTCTGTCCTTATTTCTTATTCCAAGTGACTACACAACATTACTTGGACAGGAAGATACCATAAAAGCAGGCATTCCTCTCCTGACAGAGACCAAGAAGTTTCCCATAGAAAACACTCTCACCTTTGGAAACGCTACTCTTGGAACTGCTTACCCTGTTTCTAATGGAAAGGTTTGAGCTTCAACAAAAGAAACAAATTACAAAACAGCTTCTGAAGACATTTCTGTGCAGAGTTTGTCGCAAATTGTTAAGTATGCCATTAAAAGCATCTGGAGCACAATGAAAAAACCACGGGAATGCCCACTCAAGATAAGGCCAAGTATCGCTCCTACATCTCAAGAAGTTAAGAGTTCAACAGCTAAAGCAGACATAACTTCACTTCCCTGCAGTCTGTTCTCGCCGCCCTCCACTAACCTTCGTAATAGTGGAGCAAGTTGGCGGAAGAGGTCACCCACGTCCAGATTACTATTGTCTGGAAAGTAACAGTCCTTCGGCACCTTTTGTGTATGCCAAAGAGGCATCCAGACAAATACTACAGAAGTGCCAAAACATCACCAAATCAACTTCTCAGGACTGCAATTAGCACTGCAGTAGTCCTCTCTACCAAAACCATTGATGGCACAGTATCATAGAAGACAATTACCGATTTTACCTGTCTCACTCCAGGGGTAGACTAGAAGGAAGGGTCAGAGGCAGCACAAAATGTTTATATAGTGCAATAACTCAACAAGGTAACAAACAGTGTTCAGGTTTGGATCACTGAAAGTACAGCAGCAAAGTTGTGTTCTCCAGTTCAAAACACAAGTCGAGCTCTTCATTTACAACTCACCTCCATACGTAACAGTGGAAGCCTTTAACAGTGCTTCTTGCCATACGTAATGTATTTTGTTGGCTGTGCTATTTATTAATATAACAATAGCATGTGGCAACCTGGAATCAGAAATAGCAAAACTAATACCAGTGACATTTATTTCTAAATGTAAATACGCAGATTCTGAAACCCTGAATTACTGAATTGGAGTCCGAATAGCTTACTGCCACCAGCTAAATGCCACTATGCTTTGCCGCTCATTTCCAGGCAAAATGTAGTGTCAGACATCTTTGCATTAGTTTGCCTCGTGGTTTGTTTCATCTACCCCAACTACATTTTAATTTGGTTGGGGTTTTGGGTAGTTTTTTGGGTTTTTTGGTTTTTTTTGAGCTCAAAACTACAGAAATACTATTTATGGGACTTTTTCCAAATGCCTACACGCTGTAAGCTTGGGGCAAAAACTGCATTTGTTCCATGCTTCTCATACTGTTACGCAGGGGGCTGGATCTACGGTAGTGCTAACAGTTTTAAGGTAAGAAATTCTCATATGAATAGAAACTTTTTCCTCTCTCATAACATCCATTAACTTTCCAAATCACGCTTGACAGTTGTCTGTTACAGCTGAGGGTATCAAAAACATTGCTAATCATTTAAGAGAAATCCCTTATGGATCCTTTCCAGAAGTTAATCCTCAGGAAACACTTCAAACCTACCCAAAAACTGTTCAACTCATTTTAGGCTGCTTCACTTGATTAAGCAGCTCTGCTAAAGTGCGTGCAGACCAAACAGGTTTTAAGTGGTCTCTTATCACGTAGCGGCTGCTTTGGTGGTTCAAAATAGCCACTGGAGAACAGTGCCCAGCAGTCCAGGCTTCAGAAGGCACCACAGCAGGGGTCTGTCTTTACCAAAAATTGCTTAATACACCTCAAAGGAAACCACTGATAGATATGATAAAGTTGTTAGCAATTAATCCAGTCACAGGACAAGAGATGCCTATCAATTACCACAACTGTTATTTAAATTTTTTATTTGTATTCCACAGCAGCAGGAGCTTGTTGCTGTTACTTGGCAGCAAGGAAACTACTAAAGTACTGAAGTTGCAAGCAACAGGTTTGCTTTTTACTTTTAAAAAAAAAACCCATACATTTTCCTGACCTGTTCAAAGTAACAAGAAGGTACTTAACTAGTTCAAAGAAACTCCCATTACAAAACCAGTTATTTAGTACAGATGTCCCAGTCCCTAGCCCTTCACATACAAATACAATGCAATTCTACATGATTATTACAGGATTGTTCTGGGTCATTACTGACCTTACCCAGAATGTTACAAGTTTAAGTCTGGAGCATCATCCTAAACAAAAACAAGGCTTTCGTATCTGTATTCGGTACATTCATCACGTTTAGCAATTTATACAGATTTTCTACACTTGCATAGCTGGCAGAAGCTTTTTCCTCCTTCACCAGAAAGTAGGTTTAGATGACTGCTAGAGCTAAACACCCCAGTTAGATTGAGAGGTGAGGTGGGACGACTGGGGAGAAGAGGAAAGGGAAAAAAACCCACAGAGTTCCAGAACCAGGAAGGTTCACTTTGGCCCCAAACCCAAAAAGCATCCACCTTTTATTACCTTTGCAATATAAAGAGAAAACGGTGAAAAAGCATAACAAGAATGCAGTAACTAGGGGAAAAAAGGAAAGAGAATGGGAAAGGGAAAAAGGCACAAGGAGTTATTTAGTTAACAGAAGAGAAAGTTTGGGATGAAATGCATGCAGCCTGGTCTAAACTTGAGTTGTAGCATAGATTGTGGATTTTTTTTTTTCCCTGCACTTGATCAGCATTTCAGTGCTGTAGTTGACTCACAACAAAGACTGCTAACATTGTTTCAGTTCAACTACTGTTACACACTACTGTAACAAGAATATACCAGAACAACCATATTCTCCAAGAAAGGAATAAGTCTAACCAATTTATGAAAAACCAAACCATTTTCCTGTCATATATGACCCTACTCTTGGGACAGAGCAACTACATTAAAATCTCTACAACATCCAGAAATTGAAAGATATTTTTGTTTATACTGTTGAAAGCACAATTTTTTAGCTGAGAAGGTAAAAGAACACTCCCAAAACTAAAAAAAAAATATTTAAAATCGAGTAGGATACATTTCCTACAGAGATTCCAACCTAAACAAGATGCAGTTGGGAAAAGCCTATGGCACATATTGCATGGGTTACACTAGACTTTAAGTAAATCTGTTCTTTTCAAGAGTTTATCAAGTTAGGAAAGAACCAGATTTCCTGAACCAAAGTAACTGTAACTCTGTTGCTTGCGGCAAAGTAATTTGCTGAGGTGCATCCAATGACTGAGATTGTAACTCTTCACTGACTTCTGCAAAGAGCTACACTCTACATTGAACAGAATCGCACTGCATGTGGATATTCCTCACCAGGTAACTCTTTCTCCCAAAAAACTCTGTTCTGTTTCATTTGCAGGAGGTTATTATGAAGTTAGGAAACATTACTTGCGCGTATCCAGTAAAGCAGATGTTGGTAGGTCCATGGGCAGTAGTCTCACACAGTATTGCTGTCATCAAAGACAGTCCCCCAGACAACTCCTGCGCAATACAGAAAGCAGAGAAGCTCCTGGGGCTGGCAGCGCTTCAAAGCTGCTCCTGGCCAACACCGGTGCCGTCTGCCAGCTGTGCAGTTGAGGGTCAGGTTGGGCTGTGCTTCCAGAAGGCCAGGCACCTTGGGTATGCTGAAGCACATGGTGTAAAACCAAAGAGCATGCATGTTCAGCAGAAAACCAGCTCGGAGAAAAAGCAAACACATTGGATCTGCTGCACTGCAGAAACTGACATCACTGGTTACATCCATTATATACTGGCCACCAACTGCACAAGCAAGAGCCTACAGAACCGGGCATTCAAGAGGGAAGGGGAAAAAGGTGACATCACCCTCACTTTGCAAAACAGTTGGCAACTGCAGAGTTGCAGGGATGCTGGCTGCTAGTGCACTTCTCCCCTTGCTGATTCATTTGAAGCACAGCAACTGCTTTTATTGTCTTCTGGAAGACGCAATATCTAACTGACAGGGGGAGGGCACAGTGGTGGTGGTTGCTATAAAAAGTGAAATTGCAGCCTCTCTTGGGAAAGGCCGAGGTTTAAGGTGCATTGGCACATGAGGAAGGATCAAACAATCACCTTCATCAGTTATTCTATCCAATAAACAGCAGAAAGGATCTGCGGTATTAGCAATGTATGCTTTTCCCTTCTACCCCAGTCAACAGCATGTCATATTTAAAGCTGGCTTTAAAAAACACTCCAACATCTGGGGGGAAAAAAAAATATTGTAACAGAGGGATGTTAACAGTACACTTGCTCCTTGCTGAGTTTTTAGCAGCTAACAGCAACTAATACATTGTACAGTGGGACTATCTATTTTTCTTCCCCCTACAACAGTCTGGTTGAAAGAAATCCAGGATAGCAGGCACAGACCAAGAACATCTCCAGCTTAGGGAGAAAGTGAATCTGGCAGCATCCGTCCCGCAGAGAAAGTGTGGCCAGGTGCATCATTCAAAACCTCAGAGGTCTGATATTTGAACAGATAAGTAACGCAAATAATCCACTGTTCTACCTGCGCAGAAGTTGTACTTGGTGTTCTCCTGATGTAACCCAATGAATCCCAGCACCCTCCCTTTAGACATCACACACAACTCAATAGTGGAAATGGTGTAAGAATCAGCTATTACTTCACTTCCCAATTTGCCTGTTGGGGTAAATAACAACCCCCTAACAGGCCCCAGACCTCCCAGTACTATCTGCAGAAAACCATCACAGATACTCTATGCACCAGCTCTTTGATGGCAATGTACTTTTGTCGTGGGAGAGGGATGCAGGCATACTCATTTTAAGCAAAGACGTAATGCAGTAAAGATAGAGTCAAGATACTGTCTGAAAGAATATTTAAGAAAAAGGCTGCATATATTCTTCAACTTAGAGATGCATTGCATGCATGTTATCTCAACTAAACTGCATCCAAATTTGTCTTAACTTTTCTTAAGCAACTAGTATTTGGAAAACCTTCTTAGAACACAAATACTGGAAATTTGGTATCTAGACTATAATTCATCCACAAATGCATACAGAGTTGTGTTCCTCCCATCCCTGGTTGAAAAAAAAAAAAAGATACCAGCATGATGATCTGGTCTGATATCTTAAGCAGCACAGATCACAAAAGTTTCACCCACCAACTTGAGAAGTCCACAGTTTCTGGTTAATCTGGAACCCACTATTTAGAAAGGCTTTTTGAGCCAATTTAAGAAATTCACTTGGTGACATCACAAGCCAACTTTTAGTAAATTTCCCAATTTTAACTGTCTTAAGTTTTGGCACACAGAGGCAGAAGCTATGCTATAAGTAGCTACTGAAGAGCAATATATATGCACCTTTGCCTGCTAGAAATACCCAATTTCAGCTTTCACATCTTCCTTCCTTTGAGCTAGGAGACTTACCACAATACTTCCTACTCTTCTTTCGGGTAAACTCGAACTATGCTTCTTTATCCTCAGCACTAATAGTTTTACTGCAATTTTTATGTAAGATTGTTTTCTTTTTTGATCTGTGGTGGTTTTGGGTTTTTTTTGTTGTTGTTTGGTTGGTTTTGTTTTTGTTATGAACACAGACACAATCTTTCCTGTATATCGTGCTGTGCTGGTAACCACTCTGAAGAGCTGCCACAAGACGCAGGCATGATATGATATTCTAGTTCTGGTCTTCCCAAGCGACATATACAACCACATACACAACTTTGTTAGCATTTGCCTGCAAACAAGGAGCCATTTCTGAGAGTCCTGGAAGCTTACAGTCAGTTAGCCACCACGAACCTCAACGTCTTTCAGAATTAACCTTTCTAAGGTATGCACACATTAACAGCAGTGAGCAACTACTAGTCTGAAGAACTATTTAGTGTTTTCTGTAATTACACTCTAGCTGAAGCTAGTTATTCAAGACTGAAATCCCCAAAAGGTCAATATGAAGAGTCAGCATGTGAAGATTCCTTCTGAGTAAATAATCTTACTTACTTACTGCTACAAATTGGACAAATTATTTTCAGGCCACCAGTTTCTATTACATTTCATAAGTTTAGCTATCAAACATATGGATTGGAATTCTTTGAAAGGATATTGGAACAGCTATAAATATGTTTTCGGGGAAAAAAAACGGTATTTCCTAAAGACTTCTTAAAACTTACACTAACATAAAAGGATAAGAAGAGAACATTGCATAGACCATTTTTACTCAAACATCATACTTTCAGACTATTGAAGGAATGTGGTGACTTTTAATTGACGTTGTTGTATAACTAAGAGATTTTGAGTTCTACAGAAATAGATGAATATAATGTTTAGTACCTGAAGGTAAACTAGTTCTTTTCAGTGGTAATTTGGAAAAATGAACATAAAACTTCTAATATAGTTGTGCAGATAGAGTTAGCTCCTCAGTAATTTTAATCATCTGACAAATCTCAAGTAAAAGCCAAGGCACAAGAAACATACAAACTGCTGTTTCAAAGTAGATACAAGATACTACTCTGACACAGTCATGGGAAGGAAGAGTAGAACGCACAAAGATACTTGTCAGGCTGCATGAATTTGTATCTGCTGAACAAGATACTGAAAAAAACAACATGAAGTTTGAGAGAGAATGGAGTTACAGTCCCCTCTTCGTCTCTTGAGAAATCTACACCTGATGGGATGGTTCAAGCAATCCCATCACTTGACCTCAGAATCAGGACACCTACTGTGTTTCACCAGTCCACTGTCTTATTGCAATGGTGCAAACCTATTCCTGTTATAACATTACGTTTCTTCAACTCCACAAAGTAAAAAAGACTATAAAAAAACCCACTGTACAGTATGAACATTAAAAGATTGAGGAATTTCAGACGGAGCTTTGCACCATGTGGGACACTTAACTAAACCCATCTATTTGTTTATGCATCATTCTTCAGGTTCTTGTCTGGGTCCCCCTGTCCAGCCACTTCACTAACGAGGTACAGAATGGATCCTGTCGTTATCAAGCACTCTCAATCTTGAGGACCTAGCAAAATCCAAGCTGTCTGCATATCCAGAGAGACACTCTCTGGCTACGAAAAAACCTTTAAAAACAAAGTATTAATATAATAATGAGAACACAGGAGTAAGAAAAGAAACTTATGTCTAAGTTGCTCAGTTACACAGTTGACTCTTCCTTGATCTGACACAACTAGCAATTACTCTAACCACACTGAACTCAAGGCCATTGCACTGAAAAATTCACTGCTATTAAAAAGAAAATAAAAATCTTAGTTCTTCATAGTGATTATCTCACACTTCAGAGCAGCTTTTCTCATTACCAAATCTCACTGCTCCAACACCCCACACATCAGTTTCACTTGTGATCAATTCAGTACAAAAGCACTGTTTAAGTCATCAACAGAAATGAACATTTTAAGTTAAAAGTTAGTTGTGACCAAGTCTGATAGCACACACAACTGAATAAGAGAAAACAGAACGATTTCACTGCTGTTTCTTAACAAGACCTGAAGACAGCATACTGATTGCAAAAAGCTCATTGGTTTCCTGTTATGAGACAGCAGAAACCTCGCTTCAGTCAGATGGGTCCACCTACACCACCAAGATGTTCTGAAAGGAGGTGCACGGGGCAGGGGGAAGGAGGGATGCCTGCTTCCCAGCTGAACTGAGATACCAGTCTGAGTCCCAGAGAACTGAAAGATGCTTAAGACCAGACTGTTAGAGAAAGCATTGAGACAGGTATCATGTCCAAGATGTAGCTTTTAGCACTCATGAATTTCAACCATGATTATCATTTTCAAAAGAAAGTAATACAGGAGAGAACTCACAAATGGAGTTTTAATAGCAAAAAGAACAAACAGTTTTTCAACTGTTAAGAGACAAAAACAGCATTAGGGTGAGATATAGCTCACATAAAACCTTAATTTAGGAATTTATGCATCAACTCGCTGCGTAAGTTAGTACGATAATCACTGGTATCTAAAGAACTCTTCTGCTCATCCTAAAGCAGATACCTATGCTCAGTCAGCTGAACAGCTCGTCAGGTCCACTGACTAGGCCTCTGCAGACTATAATGGGAGTGCAGGCAATGAGCTCACACCCTGGCATCTAAATTTAGGTGCTCCAGTCTGTGAGCCAGCCCTGCAGTTTATACAGCCAGAGTACAGAGGCATGCTGATAGGCCAAACATATGCATGCTGTAAGCAACTGCTGGGAGAATGGTCCTTTAAAAAAAACCCTTTTCTGATCAAGGACTCTCATGAGAAAAATGCGAGTCAGTATAATAAGAAAGCCTGCTAACAGACCCCAAGTTGAATTCCTGAACTACGATCTATACAAGTTTCAGTTTGCATGAAAAGCAAATGGTTTCTAGATATACGTAAGGAGGGAGAGATTCTGCCCTACAAAAGTTGTCTTCAAAAATAGCAACACATCTGAGTGATTTCCAGCACACAACCGGTCACGGAAAATAGCCCTCATTCATGAACTGTGCGAGCAGGGAAGGGCTGACAAGGATCTCTCTTTTTAATAAGTAAGCATTACAGTTGTACCACATTTTTCACCAGCTGCTGTATGTACGTAGTGCTGGACTTACAAACTAGAAAACTAACTAAATAAAGGTTGGGCGAAAGAAAATAATCTATTCTTTAAAAAAAGAGAAAATCTTACACCACGAAGCCAGGAGAATTTGAGTAAGGACATGCTCAGACACTCCAATAAGACAAAAAAGTACCACTTCCCTGAATTGCTGTAAATTCACCACTTGTCCTTAATCCGTCCCAATTTTGAGATAAAATAAATAGAGAGGATTATCTCTGCTGTACATAGGTCTACCTGTTGATGGAGCCAAGGACCACATCAATTGCTTGACCACGCGTTTGACAATTATGCAGGCTAACATCCTTCTCTATCAGTCCCTCAGCATCACACAGCTGCAGAAAAGGACAGAAGACCAAAAGCACAGGCTACGTTCCTGACCCTTGAGATGCCAACAGTTGGCCTATTGAGGTATTGAGGTGTTCATCTGCATGCAGCTTGCTCGGTGACCAGGATTCTCCAAGGTAGAGAGGATGACTGACACCTTGCCCTACAATTCATTAGTTCTTTCTCCTTTGGGTTGCCTGTCGGCCTGACCAGGAATGATTTTCAGTCAAGGACCAGGATGTAAAAGCATAGATTCAAGCAGCAGTTACAGGGAGATTTGAATGAAATATTGCTGTAAATAACATGACATCGATTCTGCATTATTCTGTCTTCCTAAAGTCTCACAAAAGCTGTCATTTCCACACTTCTACTAAGATTTCATCATGACTACCAGAGTTAATGCTTTTCTTAAACCTCTGGAATTTTATTTCCTTCATCTAATACTTTGTCAAGTCATTCCCAGTAGCAACCTTTCTGTTATTTCACCTCGGCAAATAAATCCATAATTATTTTGATTGCCCTGTACTCCCTCTTAGCTACTGAGACAGGATTGACTCCACGAAAAAAACCAAACCAACCAACAAATAAAACCCAAGAAAACAATTCCACAATACTACTATCGGTGTAGACCTGTCAGCTCGTTTAAGTCTTTAGTAGTTGCTACTTAAGCAGAATCAAAAGTGGTTTTAAATGAACAGGTGAGGTAACGTCTAGTTTTCCTTTTCAAATGAAGTATTCTACAACATAACCAAATCATAATTTTTAGCTAAAGCTCAAAGTAAGAACAAAAACCTTGGGGCTGTCAGTAGCCAGGTGTGCTAAGGGTTCAACTACCCTGTCCCTAGAGGGAAACCTGGGGCCAAACCCACCTCCTTCATATTTTAAGATCAGACCATTAACATGTTCAACACACATTCTTTAAGAGCTCAAAACTATAGTGAGGCAGGGTGGCTTATTGCAAATGTAGATTTCAGTACAGTTTGAAGGAATGCTTTACATCAGTGGACTCCAGGCCTCGGAAGGCAGGCTTTCCAAATTAGCGAGAAGATTCTGCAGCATGGCGAGTTGCAGGGGCAGATGAGCTGAAGGACATGGAAGGCTTGTGGTCAGCTATTCTGCCAGGAATGGTGGTTCTGAATGCATTTCTGCCTGGGCTTTTACGGTCTACATTATTCCAAATTAGACAGCCTTTAAGGCACATTAGAGTTCCTTTATTCCTCCAGGCTCTTAACGTTTAGGACAGTAAGAGAAATGTAAGATCAGACATGATAAGTTTACATTCCTGAATCGTCCATTGTTGGTATTACGGAAGTATATAGCTGCCTCTCTAAACTAAACTGCATTTGTGATCAACTGTGAGATTAGATCAGCAGCACATAGCTAGATTGCTTTGCTGGTTCCATGACGGATTTTTAGCATAAGTTCTAAAACCAAGAGCACTGTTACTTCCTTAATATTCATATCACTTATAAGAAACACTGCTTCATAGCAGGTTTGAATGGCTGTTCCCTGCTCTGCCACTAATTTACTCCTTGGTTTCATCTCTCGGTTGCATGCCTTCCCACTTGAAGCTGGCAGCAGGAGAACAGTTATTTTGACCTTTTTGGAAGACCCTAAGAGCAACTAAGGTCTCAACTAGGTATGGAACAGCAGGTTTGTTTCCTTCGGCACTGCTCCTTCAGTTCAGCATTTTCATTTCACAGCTGATAGAGCTGCTTCTCCAAATCCCACCTTCACACCACTAGAAGTTTAAAAAAAAAAAACCCAAACCAAGAGAACATAGCAGATTTCGCAGCCAACAGACTAGCCATGGGAGCATTAGTTACTAGAAAGCCTCCCTTAATATCTCAAGACTGAAACAGTCTTGGAAAGGAGAACATAAAGAAAAGAGAAACTCTGACACAGCATGTAGTTTCATAGCCTGACAGAAGAGGAGGGAGGCAGAAATAAGAGAAGAAAGGTGCCATTATATAACAGTGTAAGTAGCATTTTAAGAAAGTGAGGTTTGATTTACCAATTAAAAAAACCTGATATTGCAAAAATGAACATTTTACTGTTGCCTTTTAGTTCTGATTAATATAAGCAAAGGATTTTCTGGTATTATTTTCAAGTACCCAAGATTAGTAGATGAGAGCTCATAAACAGCTCTGAAAAACATGTATCAGTTTCACTCAACTACGGTGGAATTGTTCAGAGTTTTGCTATACTGTGAAACAGTAAACACTCTGGCATATCTTTGTAGGTGGATGTTATGGATACAACTTTCTAATTTACAGCCTGCAAGTGTAAGGGAGTTTTAAGGTGCCAGTTCTTGCTGACATTAATGTTACACGCTGAAACTAAGCATGCAACAAAGACACTACCGCCAGATACGTAGGCTTCTGGATTCAAGGCTGGCGACGCTCAGGTACGTAAGCATGACATCCAAAGCAGCAGAGTATGGCAAGTTGTGGTGGGAAGGGGGAGGGTGAACAATACAGGGGAACCCACACAAAACAAGCACACCATGCTGTTCAGCCTGTCTAAGATTCTGAGCAAAATTATCTCGGCAGTGTTGAACAAAGGCACTAAACTTATTCCTTAAAGCAGCAAGAGATGATGATGACAGTAGGTTCCCCAGAATTATTCTCCTAGAGAGCAGTTATTACTCTCCCAGAGCAGTTATTAGTAGCACTAAGCAGACTAGAGGCTGAAAACGTCTCTCCAACACACATAAAACTAGAAAGGATGCAGCTAACAAGGAATGAAAGCCATTGCTGAAACCCTATCAGACTGCTTCCTAACCCCAAATACCTCTTCTGCTCTCCTGCCAGTGGCCACTGCCTCCATAGCACAGACAGCTAATGTGGGCATAGGTCCAGGCCCCCACTACTGCGTTTTAGAATTACTCTGCTGGGCTGGAGCCTGTTAGTTCCCACACATGTGCCAGGCTGTGACCTGTGATGCTGAGGACTTCTTCAGCTGGTTGTGACAGAAGCAGAAGCCTGCCCTGCGTGTTCGTGTCCACTCCAGCCACCACAGCTTGCCTGGGTCGAGCTGAACAGCAGAGCCCTGCTCTCCTCTCCTCCTAGGTGGACTGAAATAACTCAATTCTCCCTTAAAAAACCCCAAACAAACAAAACAAAACACCCAGCTCATCAGCTAGTCTTTGTGTGAAAGTGTTTTGAAGCGTATTTGTTTTCAAGCAGAATGATCAGGTTTTTAAGCACTTATCCACTAAGCTATGAAAAGAGAAAGTAAACAGTGAAACACGTGGAAGAAGCCGAAGGGAACTGCGAATTTAACACAGAGAACATGAAGTTTCAAAGTTTAGTTTAAAAAACAAAATAGCACACTCATGCTTTCAGAATGACTCTTAGTAAGTTTAGTTAAAAAAAAAAGAAAAAGAGAGAGATCTTGCTTCAAGTTGCTTTTAATGAGGGCAAGTTATTTCCTAGTTTGGAAGCCCTTAAAAACCAGCCAGCCTCCTTGTTTCTTTTTAGAAACTTCGCAAAGTTTGATTAAAAAGTAAACAGAAAACCCCCAAACAAGTGCACTTGTAAGGTGGAAAATACTGGCCGAAGCGTCAGATTAGGAAGCGCTCCCCCCATGAGGTGCGGGGGGTTCAGACAGACGTGTTAAGCCGTTTTGGGCAAAGCCCCAGAAGGCGCCGGGTAAATCTACACAAGCTGAAAACCCACAAGTCGGAGAGAAATTTCCCACAAGCCTCGTGTGAAAGACTGCCTCCTTATACTCAAGTCTTTGAATAGTGCTTTTCTTCTGAAACAAAGTGTATGAGGTACAGCGAACAAACTGTAAAGGTAACTAGGCCTTTTGTCATATAGTTCCTCCACCCACTTGTACTTTACCGCACAATAGCTCGTTTACAGATTCAGACCACTCCAGCTCCACACAAAAACAATCCTGTATTGTGAAGTGAATCTAACACAGGAGTAAAATCTAAAAATAATGCGAGAAGTCTGTAACAATCATTTAGTAGAACTCTACAGTTCTTCCCTTAGAGACAAAGGCTTTCCCAATTTGAATGGGTAATAACAGACTTAGTCACTCCTTACTTGAGCATGACTAACAGCCTGCAAACGCAAAAAATACATAGGTACCATACAGCATGCGAAGCTGTTCATCTCTTCAAATAAAAAGATGATTTGCACCAAAGAAAAAGTAGCTGTAGTATAAAAATCCCTATTACGTCCCCTCTCATCTCCACTGGGGAGAACAAAACACTGTGCAACACGGACCCATTTCTGCACGTGCTACCCAGGACAAGCTGTATGTGTTTGTTTACACCAGCACATAGGTGCAGCAGCTACAAAACAGCCATGGGTAGAACAAACAGCAGATCACATGGATCAACGAGCAATCTGCCTGGTCAGCCTGTACAGTAGCACAAGTAAATCATGGGAGAGCAGCTAGGTTGTTGGGAAAGTCTGGAAGAAAAGACGCATAGCCTACCTATACACTACTTGCACTTTCACCTCATGGAGAATAGTCACTCCATCCCCCACAAGCCACTATAATAGAATAAAGATAAACGCAGGGATTATGCCAAGTTGACCCCAGGCTTTGTTCTTTCCCTCCGAGCACATTCAGTGAAAAGGTCTAAACACACATCTGATTTGACAAGCATTCAGATTCACAAAGAACGTGGTGAAAGTGAAATCATACTTGGGGCATTCATGGGTCCCTATGTCAAAGGTCATTCAGCAGTGTTTCAGCTGCTGCTTGCTAGGATTTAAAATGAACTAGTTTAAAGCCCCATTGCCACAGACACCAACATATAGCTTGTGCCAGCCAAGAATATTTCATAGCATGTTTAGCAAAATTTAGCTCAAGAGGTAACACAGTTTCTGGACAAACATTTAATCCTCACAACTGGCACCGTCTCACCTAGAAATGATGAATAATCTTCCTTTTAAGCCAGACTCTTGATGTCAACACACATAATTCATCTGCAGAATATTGTATTATTATTAGAAAGAAGGTCTGAACAAAGCATTTATATGCCTTCTCCCTTAAAAAAAAAACCAACAAAAACCAACCAACTACACATTTTTTTCCACTAACTAAAGGTTGATCAGTTGATTCAAGCAGGAAAAGAAGTCACATTTAAATCACTTAGCTAAACCAGAGAGCTCAAGAAGCTTTATTAAATAACTTTTCATTGATTTTCTCAGTTTATCAAATATTATTCTAGTCTTCCGACCTTCATTAAAGATGTTTAAAGAAAGTGCATTAGAAACTAACTTGAAACAGTAGTAGGCTGGGCAGCATCAGGGCTAGGAAAAGTGGGGGAGCAGCAACTGAAAACCTGCTGCGAAACAACAACAGAGCAGGAAAACAAATGTATTCTTCCAAAGCCTTTGTGAAGTGTGCTCTCAGCTACGGGCGGCACAGTGGTAAGTCCAGCTGTCGATTCAGCAAGCTGCAAGACTGACACTCCAAAACAGGTCACAGTTCAGCAAACAAGTTGTTATTTGTTTTTACTGCAAATTATGAGAGGTCTACTCACCAAAAAGTGGCATTTCTGAGGCAATGTTTTCCTAGGAACAACTACATGCCTTTATGTATTATATACAGTATAGCATGGTGCTACCAGTAGGCATCAGCAGACTTCTCTATTGGAGAAAATCTCAAACTTCACTTTATTACAGGAGGTGGTTTCACGTAAGGATGCTAGTTTGCCATAGCTGGCAAGCAGACACGTTTCTGTCACTTTGTTAGCACACCAGACTTCCCCAAAGTTGAATGGTAGGGCATCAACATCTCCTACTACTACCCCTAGCTCCTATGCTGACGGATTTTGAGTACACCCGCCAAAAAACAGCCTCTGTTCCTTGAGATTTCCACCAAAGGCATAAAATTTGGCAACAACAGACAAAGAATGCACAACAACCTGCTTCTCAAGGATGGCCCATGTTTAGTGGGACATACACCATTACCTGACAGGAATTAGTTGCATTACATGCTCTCACCTCATACACTCAGGCATCAATTTAAATAACCTCTGGGCAGACGGCAGCCTTTATGCTTTTGACAAATGGGAAAAAAACCTCTCAAGGAAGCACAAAAATGTGCTTGTTCTTTTTGGCTAAGGAAACAAGCCCCCTTGAGCCCCCAGATGTCCAATATGACTTCTTCATCTGCACCCTTCCCCCATGAATAACTAAGAATGCAATTTAAATAAAAGATTGACATCATCGCAGAGACTGAGTATTTTGTTCCAGAGCCCTCACGCCTAAGTGGAAACCCACACATAACAGGCTTTCCATGAATGTCCTGCTTGCAGAAATGGAGAAAAACATCAAAAGCAAGGACACACTTCTAAAGAGTTTGTTACAGTAGAGATGACTACAAAGAACACCAACAAACTTGTTCCTCCTCACATGATACTATGAGGAAGACACCACAGACATCACAAGGCAAGGCAGGCCTCACTCCTCTCCAGATCACTTCCGTCCCCCAGTGGGAACAAAGCACCTTGCTTTCCTAATGACTGGCAGATGGCGTTCAGGATGGTATGGAGATCCCTCCTATTCCACCAAGCAAACAGAGCAGTCATGTTGGTGTAGTTGCTTACTAGACGTAGAAGATTCTGAGTTTTGTAGGCAGCTGTGATGGCTAACAGATAGTTTAGGAATCTGTGAGGTACAGAGGAATAACAATCAATAAAAAAAACCCCCAAACAACATCAGAGATATTGATTAGATATCACCAATAGCATCCAAGGCAGAAATATCAACGTGCTTGGGGCTGTATGGTTTTCCAGAACACCCTCACAAATCAAAAGGAAATCTAAGGGCAAGCACATGCAAACAAATCTGAAAGATTTTGAACACATGCTTCCTCGAAAACAGAGCCTGACATTCCTTGTCCTCATACACTACAGGCTGACCTGCTGAGGATTCCATTTCAGTCCTTGAAAGTTACCCAAATTAAAGAGATCCTGACTATAACAGACGGTGTCCACAGAAGCACTCTGCAATAGTCACATAGGTTTTGCCAATTGCATGAATTGCTCTAAGAAACCTAAACCACCTATTATTACAGCAGAGATAATCATAAGCCTTACTTAAGATCAAAAACAATGACTTAGCTTTTTTGGTAGCATTTTTTTTCCCCCTTCTCTAAAATAGTCTTGCTTGGAAGAAGAGAAGGGGGAAGAACAGAGGTGAAAATATACTGTAGTTCTGCACATCTTAAAATATTGAAGTTCCTGGACAGTTAGATGAGACAGCATGACAGAGCTCACTACCTCATCCAGGAGGAAGAACAGTACTGTACTGATGCCTTTAGCTTCTCATAGGAACTACTGAATTCTCAGATAAGGAAAGAACATAAGGCTTTTTAACTTGGGTCTCTGAAGCACATCTAAGAGACTCTTCTTTACATTCACAGAGAAGAAATCCCACCAAACTGCAGTCACCAGGATTCCTATAGGGCCTAGAACACAGAAAAAGATGGCAACAATCTCTCAGCTAACAAAAACACATACTACTGCAGAAACACATCTCTGTTCTGCCTATGGAAAACAGCAAACAACTAAAATTGATGTTACTACATGGTTCTGGGCTGAACTAGGGAACAAGAGCACATCGCTGACAACCTCTGTGTTTCCCATGTTAACTGCTCTGCGTTTGTCAAAGCTTAAGGCAAGGGTTGGCCACCAGGATTCAAGAAAGCAGAACTGGAAGGAAATACAAGGAGGTATCTTCCAGGCACCTCATTCTGTGTAAAGCATTGCACTGTCGTTTGTATGAGGCCTTCTGTATTTTCATAACTTATACATTAGCTGCTCTACAGAGGAGACGTTAAGATTCCTCCTCCCTACAACCAGCAAACAAATTTGTCCACAGGAAGTTTTAAAATATACTGTAGTTAGCATTAAATATTCTGGTTACCTTTTAAACCTGAAAAACACAAATTTTCAGGTTTCAGATGTTCCCCCCAGGCCACCTCAGGCACTCCACAGCTCTGTGGCTGGTGGCCATAATTAACATATCCTAAACTCAGGATTCCAGCTCTGCTACACTAGTACTTCCCAAGGAGAAATGATAAAGCGATGTTAAATATCAACCCAGAAGCTGTTAAAATTGAAAGATAATAGTGTTTATTAGTATCAGGACTATATTTTACTAGTGTATTTTTAAATACAGAACCTTAACCACTCCAGTTAACTAAATGTTTATTTTCAAACTTCCAGGTACCTGTTAAAAGTTCTCAAAAATTCCTGGTTGCAGAGAATTTGTTCCAAAGGGACATTGGGAAAAGGTCTATAGCTTGGTCAGACAGACATACGGTATCACTTGCCAGACAAGGAGCAACCATGCAACTTTAGGAAGCAAGAACATTCTTTCACCCCGCGGTAGACCCCACCACAGGACTTGTTTTACAGGTGTTTGGAGTAGTTTAGCACAGATCCTTTGATACCTGCAAACTTTCCTCATACAGAGTATTTGAGCCAGCTACTCCACTGTTGTAGCCTAACTCCATGGAAAGTAGCAAGTAAAACTATCTGCTAAAAAGAGTAATTTTTCTCTACTACCTAAGTACCTTTAAAATAACAAAAACTATTTCCTACATTTCCTTCTGGTTAAGCAAAATTGAGTTTCGCCTGTTTTACCACTGTGTCTTTGGTATTCTGCAGCTACAAGTCTGCCCCGAAAACCAGCCATGGCACAACACCATAGCCATGTCAGTCCAGGGCAGCAATACCCTTCCCAATATGACATGTGATTATTAAAAAAATTTTTTAAAAAATTTCATATAAAAGACATGACTAGTTCTAGATTTTTTATTCATATTCATAAATGCAACTTCACTAAGCTGCACTAATGTGCAACATACTGCTTTTAGTAGTGCCAATTAAGTCACAGATGTTGAAAGATTTATAAAATATGTAGCTACCTCCTTCCCCCATAAGAGAATTCACTTTTAACTCAAATGTCTTTGCGTCACCTACGAGCCACTACCTCGTTTTCCACCTGCGACTGCAGAAACTAGTGGCTTTCTGCTGCAAACCACAGCATCACACAGGGCAAAGAAAGAGGAGAGGAGAAAAAACCCACAGATCCTCTCCTAATAAACTACCTTGGAACATACTTTACTTGTCACCATCTACCGACTACCCACTGTTTGAGATAGTTAACTAAGCTTTTGTTTTATTGCCAGCTTCCTTCATAAGTAGCTACAGTCTTTAGCGTCGTAAAAAGCTCATATGATCACAGAAACAATTCTGAACTGCAAAATAAAAATGCATGTAAAGTGAATTAATACTGCTGTCAAGGGAGCAGCATCTGTGCAGCTCTGTGGTATAATTGGTCTCAAAAATCACTCTCAGTTGTTTTTTCTCTTTGGGAGGCTGGAGGGGGGGCGCGTGGACTTTGCTGGGGGAGAAGGAGAGGAAGTACACATGAAGCACACATTTTGAGGAAGAATTTTCCCTTAAGGAAAATCAATTCAAGAAACTGTGGAAGAGTTGGTGTTTGAAGTGCAGCTAAAAGGAGATCTTCAAGGCACACGGTCCATATAACAGATGGAATATACATCCAGAACAACCACAATGAAACCCAGCAGCAGCTAACAGAATGAGAAAAATAACACCAAAGGTTACTAGAACAGTATTCACATTTTATTTATTACAACTTGTAATTTGTACATTTTGTTGCGAAAGCATACATTTCCAGAGTCCACTTAAGTTGTATCCACAGTAACATATTGAAGAGATTCCAGCAAGAGACACAGACTAAAACAAACACTAATCAAGAGGTTTCTTTAAAATTAAGCATTTTAGGACAAGGTTTGCATGCTTTAATAATTCCTTCATATTCTATACACAAAATTGTTTTTATGCTGACTTCCCAGTTAGTTTGGAAGTCCACATTTATCAGAAGCTGTCTTCATCTCCCAAGTAGATGCAATCCAGGAAGATCCTCCATTTAGCATAAATGAACATAATGCTTTTTTTTTTTTGGNATAAAAAAACCCCAAACAAACAAACCTTTTTGAAAGCTGTAACTGGAGCAAAGGAGGGCAAGGGCTGCTGCTTATGGACACAGTAAACTGTACACAGTTGAGAGGGTTTTTTTAATCACCAGATTCTTATAGACAGTAAGTAGAGCTGTCAAAAAACTTCATAGGAATCCTAGTTATTTTTCCTGCTACTGTGCTTCTGCACAGACCTCTGCCTCTGCTTGATCCAGCTCGCTACAGCTTTATATTTTATAACCTCCTCCAACATCTGGATTCCCTCTGCCTCAGTCAGCCATACTTCTGGCCCCATTTCCTTAAAATCTGTATTAGCGCATCTTCCAAAAGACTTAATAAACCCAACACACTTCTGCAGGGCACATTATGAAATCCTGTACACTAATCAAAACAACAGAAAAAAAATTAAGAAAAAAACCCAGTACACCTGCATGGTGAAAATGAAACTGAGCCATCATACTATTAGCCCCTTCCTTCCTCCCACACATATACAGCAATCATGAATAGCAAGTAGTAATTCATCCATTTAGCTTATTGGTATTTTCCTGCTAGAAGGATCTTCAGCACTACTCTAAAGCACCTAGGAATACTTTTGACAGTTGAAAAAAATTAAGTTTATTTTACTCCCATTAACATGATCATAAACCAAAAGCTACTCTCTCCATCTCCCCAATACAGACATCCTCTATGGCAGGCTTGTCATTTTTTGCTTTATAATGGAGTCATTTTATTGTATGCAAGAAGCCTCAGGCATTTTGTGCAGCCCATTACTCTTTGCTGCCCACATTCAGATGGCTAATCTGCTATCAGCCAGAAGCTTGACAGACAAAAGGAAAACAGCGCACACGGTCGCGCGTGCGCGCACACACACTTCAGCCACACAACATTTAGAGTAGACCCAAGAATCAACAAGACACACATTTGATTGCAGTCCTTAATGCTGCTGTGGTTGAAGGAAGACATATGAGTTCTTTAAATGTAGATATGCTGGGGAGACAGTCAAAAAAAAACTTAAGTAGGTTGCCTATTAAGATACAGTAAGGCACAAACCTGGAAGGCTTTATTCAGTAAGTGAGCACCTTGAAACTTGAGAAGTCACAAACCTCTTCCTATTCTGAGGATTTGCTATGCAAGACCTTCAAAATGCTTAAAAAATATTGGAAAAAGTTAGAAGATTAAATAAGGGCTAAATGTAAGCAATTGTTAACTATTACAACAGGACTTCTGGCAAGTTTTCAATTTCAGCACTTCTGTATTCTTACCTGCTCAGAACTCTGATTGTTTTTAAAAAAAGTTGTATATCCTTTCCTATATCCCAAACTATCGTGATACCATACACATGCAAAAACAAATGTAGTGAAATGATTTGCTTATCATGTGGCATAACAAGGAGCTTTTGATTATTTTTTTTAAAAAGAGGGTGAGGTAATTAAATGGAGAAGGCTTGCCACTCTGTACCAAAATAAAGAAAATGCCTGCATTTGCTGGAGTTCTTAACTACTTTTATTTTTTTTCCTGAAGGAAAGCATCTCAACACAGTCAGAGGCAGTATTGGCAAAAGTATTTTTTGAGCACTAGATCTACAGGCAACAGTTTGCATCAAATACCTTGTAAAAATTTTGTCAGGATCATAAGCCTCTGTTGTGTGTCATGATTTTTATTCAGCTAAGTCTGTTTGTATCCTTTGCAGCCGGAAAGCTAAAAATTGTCCCTCTTGAGTGAGCTGGCTTAGCTCACAGAAAGTCTGCCACTAGTTTTATTCACTCCCATGCTGAGGTATAAGCCTGGCTCATCCTTTTAAGAAGTCCCTCTCCATCGTGTAACTACCACATCAGCTCTACAAGGCTGATCCCTGAAGGCATGATTCATCACGTGGTGAAACACAGAGAACCATGGCATGTTACACTGCATTATGTGTCACTGGAACTATTTCCGTTTTCCTAGGCTGCAACTACCAATTCAATTTTGCTCCTCATTTCTGTTTATTATTCCACTTTTGTGCAGAAAAAGTCCCCCAGCATTTTGATTGCAATATAGAACTGATTTGGTCTTCCTTCCACTATTTATTGTAAGATGTATTTAGGGTTCCAGGAATACATTATGACAGTCAATTTAAAATGTGAGAAAAGTTCAAGCTAAGCCTTACCATGACAAGCAGAAGTTGTTAGAATAGTCTTTTCCACAGAATTAGTCTCTGTGGTTTTAATGTCATTACAACACTGTTACAAATGGCAGAAGTTTATCTTGTGTTCCTACAGGGAGCATTCAAGTCAGCCTAATAGATTAGATTATTGGATATAATAATTATACATACACATGTCTACAAAAAGAAATCCTGTTGTAAACGAAGATTCACTCTCAGCACTCAGTAGCTAGAATGTGTCAAAATAGGTTATTATAACAAGTTGTCCAACAATCTACTCCTATCTAAAGTTTAAAGTTGAGAAGAACAGTGTTTTCTTGTTGCCTTTGAGTCACAGACGCTCTGAAATCCCCGGTGAGCCTGGTCCTGCAGCACAGGCACTTCCCTCCTCCTGTGGCCATTGCAGCACCTCCTCAACTGCAGCACTGTCCCTGGCACTACTCTACCACCTTATCTTTCTCTCCCACATGTACAAGGTAAGAGGGGAAAAAATACTACATTTGCATATGTAATTATGGTGTAGCTCAACAGCGAGCAAAAAAATTACTGGAAGTTGAGAACAGATATGCCCAATGACCACACCTTAGTTTTTCAAACGAAAACTCTTTGCAAGGAAGGGGAAGGGACAGCAGCAGGGAAGGAAGCCAGTCATTACAGCTCCAAATCTGCTTCAAAGTCCTTATTCACCACCTCATGCTCTCTGCGGGGCCAACCGTACCTAGGTCCTTCCTGTGAACAGTAACATAAGAATGAATCCAGTAGTATGTGATTAGTTCTACTTCGCTTGAATTTATCAAACAGCTGCACCAGGAATACTAGGGGGAAAAAAAGAAAAGGCTATGGAAAGACACAAACAAAACAGGACGGAAGACTAAACAGGTTACAGATTCTGAATAGCACCTCCTTTTCCAGTCTAGAACTTCACATGACTTGCAGTAAACAGCATACAGGAACTTAAGAGAAATAATCAAATGGACTACAAGGTGGGAAGAAGGAAAATCTGATGCATACCTGAAAGGATACAAGGCAGAAATTCCTCAAGGCACTGAGAAAAACTGTTTAAAAACAAGTGTATTTAGGAAAAAGGGACAACTCATCCCTCTCATGTTTTTGGGCAATAAGAAAAATGTTACCTTAGACTGGGGGAGAAGGAAGGTATAAGACAAAAAAAAACAAACCCACCACCAAAAAAAAACCAAATCACACAAAACAAAACAAAAACCGAACAAACAAAACCAAAACAAAAACCTCACTTGCTTCTTCAGGTCAAATCTACCAGTTTAGCAAAAAGCAACCTAATCCTTGTAATTAAGGTCTGATTTTTCTGTTCTTTAGTTTGTACTTTTTCAGACGGAATAGATTTCCCCAGGCCTTTTTCAATCATGCCACACTTGTGATGTTTTGTAATTTCATTTCGCTTTCTTCCATATACACTCTGTGGACAGATGTCTCTACAAAATGGAACAGAAAACTGCCCTCAGTGTCTGTCAGACAGAATTTGAAAAGGGATGTTTGCCGAAATAATGAAACATTTCATATCACAATAACTGAAGCTGTTCTGTAGCATCACTGGCCCAAGTAGCATTTGATGCTAACAAGGATAGGCACACTAGTTCATAGGTAAAAAATACTCTCTACCACATCAGACTCTTTTAACCCCTTTATTTCAAGTGTCATCTATGAAAGTCACTCTCAAGATCACAGTGAAAGGCCAGGTTTATAATCCACTTATCTCCGGCACTCCTGCCAGTTTGTCCAGTGTTCCTAATCTAATGCTTGGTTTGTGAGAAGCTAACAACCAGAAGAGCTTGCAGACAGAGGACATCTGCATCAAATCCAAAATCATACTTAAAAGAGGTACATCAGAGATAGTTAAGGAAGAGTCGTTTTTTTTCCTTTTGATACACTCCAACATCATATGGGGTACTTAGCATTTAGAGAAGTAATTTTACATGTCCTTCACTTAAGAAGGACTGCTACTTGTACTTACAGATTCTAATTGGATAGGATGGAATGTCATCTCAGCGCAGGATAGAATTTATCTTTTTTACTCTCTCTCCTCAGTCATAATTGAGCCCCTAACACATCCGGAAGAATACATTCATCATTAGACATGTTCATTTGCTTTACATAGTTCTCCAAAAATAGAATGGATGGAACACATTGAAGGCAGAGCAATGAGGGAGATGCTACCAAACAGAAAGCAAACATTCGTAAGGGAAGCAACAAAGGATGCCAGTTTTCAGGTTTTAACCTTTGGGTGACAGCAGTTGTTAACCAAACTGCTTTGCAGCAACAGGGGTAAAGTCCTCACATCAAGGAGATTGTGACAGCTGGGAATGACAGCTGAAAAGGAGAGAACTGCAACAGGCTGCTTTCAAACAGTACTGACTTCTCAAAGATGAGAAAGTATATTTTTAGTTAACTTCTGTTGCTCTGAAAAAGCATGTTAAAATACAAGAATCAGTTATATTACAGGACCAGCATCAGAAACAAGCACAGAGTGAGGCAAAGCGGAAAAGCCTCCTTTCTTCCCTATTTGGGGTTCCTTTAGGGACAAATGTACAAGTCTAAAGAACCCTGGTTAATATGTTCAGCAGGAACCAACTGAAACATCTGAATCACTGCCTGGCTGCTCCACACATAAAAGTACAAACTGAAGAAGTTTCTTCTTTCTGCTCTACCACCACCTATCCTCCTAACACGTGAATGTACACTGTCGGATACTCACAGAAGGAATCAGATGTACAGGCCCACATACAGGAAGAGAGGACTCAGAACATGCATTTTTACTGTCTGAAAGGTGCTTACATACTGTGATGATGGGGGTAGTATTTTTCTCGGGAATACTGAAATAGATTTATAAAGCTATGCTGCATTTAACTGTAGCCAGTATTTTATCCATCAAGTCTCGCTCTCCTTGACTGGGCTTCCTCAACTGTCACACAGGAATACTACTTATCTACGCAAGAAAGGGATAAATAAATTATTAAATACACTGCAGCTCAATACAAAATGAAAACTAAAAATAACCCTAGCCTTTCTTTAGAAGAGGAGGACAAGCAAAGATTAAAAAGCTGCAACTGTGAACAGTTTAAAAAATGTCAAACTTCGGTTACTTTCCAATAACTTAAAATGCTAGGAATTAGGCAGCCAGAAAAGCAGATCAAGACTGAGAAATACCCATGGCACTTGACAATTAACTCAAGAAACTGACTCAGAGTATCAGAAGCAACAGCTTAATGAGAGGTTTAAAAAAACTTGCCAAGGTAACATGGAAACAGAAAGCGTTACATAAAGCCACGCACACAACCTTCCCATAGAAGCCCCCAACAATTCCAGTGTCTCAAGGCATCACCTAGTCAGCTGAAGCGAAAGCTATTTCCCACTGATCTTCCCACAAAGCCAACCATGAGCTACATTCACAGCTCCTTGGAAGGCCACCAAGGTACCAGACTTCCAGTGAGAAGTAGACTACTCCCTTCCCTAGTCCACCCCCTCCCTCCTTCCCACACTCTTTGCCTCGCTCACACACCCCTGCCCACCCATACACCCGTCCCTCTGCTCTCCGTGGTGTGCTTGGCTTTATGGGTGTTTTTGTTGGGTTTTTTTTTTGTTTTTGTTTTTTTTTTTTCTTAATAACTAAAGATTTCAAACAGCATTTCCCCCAACAAGAAAGCGTCCCTATCATAACTGATCAATCATGCTGCCTTGTCACCCAAGATAATCACACATCTTAATTAACGAAGATACCAGACTGCTGTCCAGACCTGCCTTGCTTCTCGCCACCCAGGCCCCCCCAGCAGCAGCAGCACCCACTTGCACCCATAACCGCTTCCCACACAGCTCCTCCTTAGCAGCAGCAGCAGCACCCTGTGACAAGCAGCAGTGGTGGTAAAACCTAGACTTGGCATGTGTTTGTCCCAGTCAAGTAGACATTCCAGGCCTGACATTTATTTACGCATTTCTGGGGAATTTTTGTTCTAAGGAGGACTTATGCTTTTTTATTTACCTAACAATCACTTTCTAATATTAGAAATACCAGCCACATGCTGAGACTCTTCCTTAGTCATTAGTATCCCAACCAAACCAGTAGCTGATTAAATCATCTCTGCCTCGATGTTAACCCCCAAGAAAACAGTCTTCTAAACCGCTCACACGTCGAAGTAGGGATGTTGATGCTAGCAGTGTTAAGCCAATTCCTTCCTCTTGTGTTTTACTTTTGTCTACCTACACATCACTGAACTTCAGATTTGGGAATACAAAAAACACCAGAAGACAAAATTCTACTTCTGCACCATATCATTACATCAACATTGACTATGCAGACAGGAAACATCACCAGTGAAGATATTATCTTAATACCACCTAAAAATGACTAAAGAGAAATTTTGAGTTTTGCATATTGCCACTTGTTTGCTGAAAGTACAAGTATTTCAAAACAATAAATATGGAAGAGTTTAAATACTTAAACCGAAAGGAATAGTAACTGCTAAATGCGACATCTGTTCTTTCTCTTTAAGGCTCTAGATCAAACCAAATGCAAGGGTAGTCCCAAAGATTAAAAATGGATAGGGACTCAGTCTTGCTCTGGACTTCCTGTGTGACCTTGGGTAAGTCATCTGAGAATTTAGTTCTCAAAAATAACAGGCCTATTATAGCTGCCAGAACGAAGCACCAAAGTTTCTCAGACCACAGACGCAAGACAGGTTCTGCTTCCTTGCCCGTAATGGAGAAGATCCTGCCGGTGAGCCCTTTTGAAGAATGCAGGTAAGTACAACCAGAATGTCAGGAGTATCGATACTAAGCACTTGAAAATTCATCTGGAACCGTACTTTGAAAATTGGTATGAAAGCCTACATAAAACCAGAATTATTTCCGTTTTTCAAGCTCCTGTTTTGTATATTTGTGTGAAACCTATCACCAGCAGAACCTTTATGATCTGCAGAGATGCAGTATGTACAGTTAAACATTGGATTTACAATCAATGAAGCATACTATTCTAATCAGCTTGCAGTATCAATTAGTTAGAGTTCTTGAAATAACTACAAACAGCTAATGAGTTGAAAGCAATGAGGTTATATTTTTGGTAAATAATAATGACTTAATTTAAAAGTAGGGATTCTTAAGAGCCATTTGGCTAGAGACTGTAGTTCCAGCAGTTTCCCTGCAATAGAGAGCAGTTGCTCAAAAATCAGTTAAAAAACAAACAAGCAAGAAAACCCCACAACCCAAGCTTCACAGAAGTTGGTTTAATTTCTTTAACATAGTAATAGAGTCCGATGCATGTTTAAAAAGTCTGACATCCCTCGCTGGCATTTTAAACCCTATTCTACATGAAGAAAGGTATTGCATTGATATTTTTAATTTAGTTTACTCCAGCCTCTCCCCCAACCATAAAACTTCTGTAAAAAGAATTGACAGGTTAATACCACCACCTGAGTCCCAGTGGGGAAGGCGTCAGACGATGGCCAGGGAACCCCTTGCCCCTGCACTGCCCACAGAGGGGCTCGCTTCAAGAGCAAGGGCCTAACTCCAGTCAGTAACGCTGCTATTAATGGGACCTGTAATAAAGCCTAAAGTCAACAGAAAGACTCAGTGGGGAGGGATAGCTGATGTAACAGAAAACGTTCCATAGAAAATTTGGGTTGAGTTCACAGAAGTCAAATCCTCAGGCTTTTAACTAAAAAAATTTCATCTGAGTGACTTCTATGTCAGAGGAAGCCCAAGTCAGAGGGAAAGTTTCATCTACTTGCTGTTTTTCATCAACTGTTTCAGCAGCATGTTTACCAGAGTCCTATAAGCAAGGAAAACTGTTTCAGGCAACTAATTGCCTTGGAAAACTCTGCCTCAAGTAGCTAACTACCTTAGAACACTGCACTTTACAACTGTTAAATTAACAAGCACTGATTACTGAGAGAAAAATGAAGATAATGACATTTTTAAGTGTATTCCCATTATATTCCAGTAGTTAACATGAAAACAGAAGTATGACTTGTTTATATGACAGAAGATTTCCCTGAACTCAAACAGTTAATTCAGTTGTCCGTGTAGACCTGTTCACTGTGCCTGGAATTTTAACTCTGGCAACATTCCTCAATTCCCAAATTGCAAATTTAAATTAATGCTGGAGTGAAAACATGATACCTAGTGAAAAAGAAAGGGAGGAGGGCAAGAGAAGAAAGGCACGACAAGGAATGTCGTCTCCCAAGCGTCACTAACACCTGACATCCTGCCAGTAGTTAACACCTTGGAGCTAACAGAAATACGCCATGCTTTTGCCTCATTCAAAGGCACTTATGATCATCTTACAGTCCTCAGCTTTGTAACAAAATTTTGTATAAAATTATTATCTAATAAAAATCAAAAGAAAGGAAATCCAGCTGTAAAGCAACTGAAACAGCATTCTAACAAGTCTACCTACGTAACCTTTTAGTAATGAACTCACTGTTACCAGGAGCTTAAAAAAGTCTGCCTCATACCCTCTCCTCATATATACCTAACTGCATGCAGAATTTACTCAGTTTCATACATTTTTCTTTTCACCATCAAACACGCATCTGAAGAACGGAAGGCATACTTACATGATTTTCAAAACAGCAACATAAGAGGTTGATATATTTTTAACCCTCTAGCAGAGGAAGTTTTAAATATTTTGCTTGTTTTGCCTGTCTCACGGCATTGCTAAAGAACAAGATGTGTTACTTCTAGTTTTGCTGTTTAATAAAAATTAAGACAATCCTATAATACATATGAGAGGTGCTAAGAAAACAACAAATCCCGATCCTGCATGCCAACTTAGAATAAGAAAGTCTTTGCTGATACTGAATCTATTTAAAGTCCACGCAGCATTCGCATAGTGTGGCAATGCAGATGACTGGCAAAAACACATCCCTGTTATCTTCTCCCCATTCCTCTATCAAAGAGGGCGAGAAGGGGAAAAGGTAGATAGGAAAAGAGAGACTCCCAACCAGCACTGTGTTGCTGCTCGATCAGAATGGTGCTATCATCCCAACACTTCGCTGTAGCAGATGTTTTCATGTGCTGGCCAGAAGTAAGGACAATGACACAGGGTAGTTTTCTTCAGGTATGAAGTGCCAGATTTTCTTGCAAGTGGAGGCTTTAATGGCAATGCCAATCAGCTCTTTTGCTGATTTCCTGGAGGGGCCAATAAACAAGGTAGAAAAGGAACCAGTTCTAGAGTTAAGAAGATAAGACAGTCTTTCCGGTTACAGTTAATACATCAGGATGGAAGCCGTAAGTTCTGGCTCCCAAACAGAGTAAAAAAAAAAAGTTTACAGTACAAGAATAGCTGTGTTAAGTTTATCAACAGATAAACAGAAGGAAAGTTTACAGTATAGTAACTAGATACCATAACCCAGTATTATTAACTGGTATACCAGATGACAAGTGCAATCTTTCCCTAATAAACTCCCATTCTGTGGGAAGCGGGGGGGGGAGAGGCAACTGTAAGAGCATAAAATTGCTTCAGTGCATACTATGAACAAGCCAGCTGCTGAAGCATCTCCTGTATGCTGATCTCTCATTAACACAAGATACTCACCTATAAGAGCAAAGTGCATTTAGAGATTCAGAAGAAAAATAAGTCTTATACCTGTTTATTGTAAAGGCTAAAGGGTTAACATTTTTCTAGCCATTTTCTTTAGTAAACATTTGCAAGTCAAACATAAACCCATTGCTGAGAAATCTCTATTATCCAGAATCTATTATCTAACCGATTCTGATGCTTCAATGCACAATGACTTAAGTTGGTTTTAATTCCTTAAAAAAAGGAACCAAAACCAGCCTCAAACAAGACATACTACAATTCTACCTTGCAGAACTAGTTAATAAAGACTCAGAGGCTTTTTATAATAAGACGGGTGCGGCGATGAGGTCCAAAAGTGATGAAGATGAAAGATACCTGGAACGATACGACGTCTTATACACCTTTTGTTTTCTGCAAGTGATACATGCTGCAGACAAAACGTTTCGTGTTAAACAGCCTCAAATCTGGTTTTCTAATACTAAGCACAAAGGAAAAACACTGACAGCAAGCTTGGTAAATAAATCCCTCCCTTGAGAACGAAAAGCAGCAGACAGGAGGGGGCTGACATGCATGCAGGAGAAAACTAAACACCATCTTTTTTTCTACCTGCACAAGTTGCCATTTGCTGCAGCGATCAAGAATCTCTTTTCCCCCGCTGATCTCAAAAGCTAGGTTTTCAGAAGATTTCTCTCTCAAGTCATCTGTTGATATGCTCTAAGAGTGTGATATTCATACCACTGGATCTTTAAGAGAAAAATCCATTTTCTTTCCTGTTCAGGTAAACATGTTTACAGCTCCTGCACAGACGCTGGGTGGTTCAGACTCACATGTCACACACATGTCGTCAGCAACAAGAAAAGCCCCTTTCTCTGATCATCAGCATTTTTAATAAGGTAAAGAGAAAAGCACTTTCCAAACTTACCTTCAGCACAGCCAAACCATGAACTAAATACAAATATTTACACTAGGACAGGGAATTAATAACATGAGCGTGCAAGCAAAAATACTTGCTAGAAAACACACGCAGCAAAAATAAGAAAACCCCCCTAAGTTCAAAGCAACCAGATCAGCTCGTCAGCCCCCGGGAAGGCCGTTATTTGTCACCACGCTACGCCCGAAGCAGCCGGGACCAGAGAGGAGAAAGAGCGATCGTGGCTCTGATCTATTTCGGAGACCGCTCACCGCGTAAGAAAACACCTCGGATCGCAGGCGAAAGCCTTCCTATCCGTGACCCTGCACAGGAAACGCCACATAAAACCTAAAATTGCCAAGGAAGGTTACAAAACCTCCTGCTTTACATCCCATTGCGAAGAGCCGCTACGAGAACCGAACTACTTCTCCCTTTTCCCGAAAATAAGTACAGTGGGTGTTACGAGCGTTTATTCCCCCCGCCGTGTACCTTCCAAACGCATCTCAAAGTAACACACGTACCAAAGGAGGGAAAAAACCCAACCCCACGGCAGCCCTTCAGCCTGAAATGTAAATGTAATTCCTTATATAGACTGCAGCAGCCGGTCACACACGCACGGAGCGGGGGCCCCCGGCCAAACCGTTACCACCCATTATTATACAAACAGGTACCTCCGAAGCC
>VWZZ01004996.1:189937-200569 GCA_013399095.1 Psophia crepitans
GCTGAGCCTGTGCCGGCCCGGCTCCCCCTCGCCCCCGCGCCGGGCACCTGCCTCCGGCGTTAGAGCAGCGGTGGGGCTGTCACCGCCGCGGGGTCCCCGCTTCCCCCGCCTCTGCAGCCTCCCCCTGCGGGCGCCCTTACCGTACCCGGCCGGGAAGGGGGCGGGCGGGCAGCCCACCGCAGCCGCGGTGGCGCGGGCTGAGTCACGCCGTGACGGTGATCTTGCGTTACAGGTCTGGGCAAGAAACGAACAGCTGGGCGAGAGGGGTGCTGTGCTCACCGTAGGTGGGATCTGTCGTTCTTGGGCTTTCCCTAACCGTGCGTCCCGCGTTTACAAAGAGGAGAAGAGGTATAATATCTTATGCCCTAAAAAATAAAAAGGCAAGGGAGCCGTTTTTTACAGATAATTAATGAACAACTTCATTTGTGTTTAATAAACATATTTAATACATTACCAATGAAAACATTATCATCAAACACCTGTACTATTTATTTCCTCTTGCCTTTTACTTTTCACTTCAGACAATAAAATAATTTATTAAGTTTCCATTTGTTTCTGGGCTTTCTTATGTCAATTTTGTTTTTCTTATCGATGATTCTGTAGAATTTATAGTTCTGTGCTTCTGGGGAATGCTTTATCCAAACAGACTAGATTTCAGTGAAAGCGTTTCTGTTAATGGGGAACTTTAAATAAGTAATTGATACACTACTGAATTTGAGACCTTCACCTATCCTACGTTGTCTCCACATGCTAGAGGTTCCCATGCTGTAATTCATCACCTCATCTCATGGAAGCAGCGTAACGTGTTCCTAGAACGTGAGCTATTGAACGCTGGCAGTTTGTGGAGGTACCTTGCATCTGAAGCTTCCCCGCAAATCAGTACTATCAGAAATGCTTAGAAAAGAGGTATAGGGCTGAAATGGATGCAGAGTTGGTAAAGATCTAGAGGGATTTTTTTTTTTCAAAATTAATTGTACTCTGAGAAAGGTACATGAGTCATGGATTTGGGTAGTCACATGAAAACAGTTGTTGCCCTTTACAGGTACAAATCATTTGTATAATATCGCTCAAAAAAATTGGTGAATTTGGATGTAGTGTTTTTACATATGTATCTTTACCCAGTACGAATGGCTGCCAACTTCAGCAACAGTACAAAGTGTTTGACGGACTAATAGAAGTCAGTTAAAAGCATTAGGTTTGGCATTAGCTGGGAGCGCTGAACCCCAAATACAAGAGTAACTAAGAACCACAACATGAAACCAACTACAAGACAAAACCAAAACTTGTCAGCAAAATTCTGAGTGAATTGCAAAGTGTTAAGGCAGAATCTCAGTTTTATCCTGCTTTAATCGTACAACACCCTTGCTTGTCAAGTCTTTGTACAGAAGATAGCCGTGGCTGTGAAACTGCTTGCAAACAAGGGCTTAAGGTGTTTTGGAATTCTTGGATGGTTTTATCATTCTGTAGATTAATTTAACCTGATATCATGCACAAGTTTTCATGCTGTTTTCAATTCCTTAACATTTGTTATGCTTTAGAAGGTAGTTGCAAAAATAAAAATAAACCCAAAAACATATGTAAGTATATTTGTAGATTTATGATGATATTCTCCTCCCCACAAAATTCCAGGCCCTTCTTTAAGTGACTTTCAGGTAGCTTGTTTTCACAGAGTTTTCTCACTTTTTACCTCTGGATAAGAATTCTTGTCTCTTCATTTTGAGCAATTTATGTTTCCTAACAGAATGAGGAGAGAAACAGTCTCCTGGCGTTTGTTATTGCTCTTTTTCAAATAGCCAGAGTGTCTGTTTGAGCATTAGTCTCTTGAGATTTCCAAGCAGCTCAGAGAAACCAGTGACAACTCTTACTGCCCATTAGTTTCTGAAGAGCAGAACTGAAACTGGCAGGAGCATCGCTAGCTCTGCACCGCTATAGTTTTGATAAATGGGAAAAGAAAACCAAAGCAATCTTTGTATGTGTTATCTTTGATACCAAGGAGGTCTAGAAGCTAAAAAAGCAGAGGATAGTGCTTTGCATCGTTATCAGTTACCCCAATCACTATTCGTTCTGGAAAGCCTCTCATTCAGAACTTCTAAATAGATATGTGGATGGGTTGGTTTTTTGGTTTTTGTTTTTTAAGCTTTAATATATTTAATCCAAGCAACTGAGCAGTTCACATCTTCGTATTCAAAGTTCCCATTATTTACTGTGCTAAAAAGCATCACAATTAAGGATGCAGCCACTGTCAATGCATTTTGACCTAATACATTCTTCTAATCCTGGATGCAAACCCACTAGTTAAAATTCCTGCTACCTTTGTAGTGTTCTGCAATATATGAGCACATTGTATGTGTAATTCAAACTGTTTGTGCTGCAAGAATGAAAAATCCTGTTTTTCTTTATGGTGCACGGCTTTCAATCTGACTTTTCAGTCAAGGATGCAGGAATTAATTAATGTACTGATTTGCAAAAATCTCAGCAAAGCAGTATGTTTTCTGCATCCTCCGAAATGTGGCAGACTTGAGAATATGTTTCTTTAAAGCAGGAATTCTAAGACAGTGGTCATCCATAACAAATAGTTTGTCTCTAGTGACATAATTTGTGTGAGAATTTAGGCTGCCTAAATAGGCATAGTGTAGTTTAAATGTCAGATTGCATGGCTGCTGTACTTCACCTTTTTTGATATTTATTTCCATTGTCTGAAGACGGGAATTAAAATACTTCAGCAGACACACTGGAGTATGGATGCTCAAGAAACAGCTAATTATTATTACAGACAGTTTTTGCAGTTTTAAAAATAGTCATGTATGTTGTGTTATGGTTTATGATCTCTTGAGTGTGTATTATTAAATAAAAGCAATCAGTCCTCTGTTTGTATGCCTACTCCTTATTCATGTTTGTGAAATGAAGTTTCACATCCTATCTTGAGTATTCTAGATTTAATGGTGTTCATTTAGTTGAATGAATTTAGAATTACAGTGGAAAATGAGTCTGTGAATTGTTTCTTGTTTCATTTCTGGTTTGTGGAGATTGTTTTTTCTTTTTCGTGTTTTCTTTTCTGATTACCATTGGTGAAACTTTATTGTCACGTCTATGTATTTTCTTGGAATGTCAGTTCCTAAAATTTACTTTTCAATTGATGATTTTTTTATTTTTTGCTCCTCTGTAGAAATCATAGTTGAAAGATTTACTAGGAGAACAATGACCCGGAAATACACAGCTTGACTGCAGCTAACTGAGGAACTAATCTTGAATAAAATGTGGATTTTAGAGATATCAACATAAGGGTTTAGTGCCCTTCCAGATGGTCTTTCAATTTCTATTTTTGCTTCTAAGTGAATTTAGTAAGTTTTGAAGGTGTACCCTGGGATGTTGTACAGTCTCAAAAAATGGTAAAGCCACTTGAAATTTGCACATTCACTTAGAGCAGAATTTGTAAATATTTATCAAGAGAAATTACCCTTTTCTCACTTTCCTCAGCTTATATTTTTTCTTTTTCTGTACTGTACCATGAATTTATTTGTTCATTTAAAGCTTGAAGCTATGATTCGTAATAAATTGCTGTGTCTTGCACGAGTTGAGAAGTCTGTACCTGCTTGAAAGATTTAAGTACAAGGATGTAAACTGCCATAAGGCATCAACATATACATAGCTATATATAGCCACAGTGACTTGCATATATGCAACTGACTTTTCAAAAATCTTCCTTGTTAAGAAAAAATGGTTGTGAAGATCAGAAAGGCCTTCAAACCCATTTTATTTCTCTTGCTCTCCTTTTGCCCGACTTGTTGCATATTGTTTTTGTCTTGAAAGCAATTAACCTGTGCTGATACCTATGTCAGGTTGGTAAGCTGTATAAAATAAATGTATGAAAACATAACAGGGACCTACAATTCCATTCTTATGCTAATTTTAACTTTAGATGTGATCTCTGTTTCAGACCCTTCACACAAGCAGAAAATGGTTTTAGAAAAAGAAAAAAATTGAAAAGGTCATTCCACATTCTTCATCCAAAAGGCAAATCTTGCATGTTCAAAATGGAATTGGAATGCAAATTTGGGTACAAGCGCTGGATTGTGAACAGTTGCGATTTTTTTTTCAAAGTGCATGGAACTTCAGTTGAGAGTGTCAACTTCAATACTTTCTTTTCTGCTACTAGATGCAGTAGCAAAATACTCTATCAAAATATTATTTTTTGTTTTAAATTACATCTGAATTTGTGACTGATCAAATTACAGTTGTAGTGCAGTTAGATTACCCGGGTTTATTAGTAGCACATTTTCCATTCATCTTTGTTTATGAAGACTCTGCATAAGTGTCCTTATCCATTATATTATCTAATTAAACACTAATGTATTGTGAATATTTTCCCATATGGTTCACGTTTGTTTCCTTCTGTAACTTACACTCTGTTTCTGATTTAGTTCTCCTCCCCAGCCCTCTCGCTGTTTGCCGTCTCACAGTTTTGTGCAATTGCTCATTTGGCTCTCGTTTGGAGTTACTCTCTTTGTTATGATATCTGTACAGCTGGCTCACTCAGCTCTTTAAATCCCAACTTCAAATTGATTTCTTAATTATTTCATTGCATATTCTTTGCATTTGTATTTGTTTTTTTAATTGCTGGAACACATTCTAATGCTAGATGATACTCATTTGTTATCTCTCATTTGCCTTTTGTTTTTTTCTCACTGCAAAGTGCATAAAACTTCTGCAGGAAGCGTTTGTTAAGACGTAAAGGAAAGCTGTTGTTTTGGAGCTGCTATAGTTTTGGAGCTTGTAGTGTGTCTTCTGAATATACAGAATTAACATCAAGAAAACCAGAAAAAAAGAATATGGGAGTACCAAAATAAACAAGTAAATACTATTAAAAGTCTATAATTTTGCTTAAGAGACCTCAACAAATCATCAGTCAATGCTGTGAGGAGAAACACAGATACTGTAATGGTTATTTTCTGAGACGTGAACTGAAGCTTTGGTGTACTCCGCATAGTTTGTCTGATTCTCCTACTTGGCAAGGTCAGGGTCTGTCTGGTAGATACAAACATATGGTATTACAATGGACAATAGTGTATTTGAAACTCAGATGCACAGATCAAATTTGTTGGCACTGTAAAACTGTGTAAAATCTAACGTAATTATATATGAGTTTAGTTTACTGGAGCAGGGAACAGCAGTTCAGTGCAAGAATGATCATGTGTTGATAAAGAATTGGAAAGGGATTACAATTCTCATGTAAGGCTATGCATATCAGGAATTTTTGGTTGCAAGATCAAACAAGGAAAGTCTAGTTTGGATCCATTCAAACAATAAACTTTTCTAAAAAGATTTTATGTGAGATCAAATAGAAAATGTCTTTTTTACCTAACTATTAAAAGTTTGAATTGAAGCAATTTTTACAAGCAGAGCAGGTAATCATGGGGTTTCCATGGACCCAAATGATTTGAAAATTCCTTTATTAGGTTCCCTGTTCTTACTGGGCAGGTTTGAACAGCAATGGGTATGGTGGGCAGTACCCTAAATCACTGGGCTTTAGATACTTTGAAGAACTCCCGTTTTCTTTTATTGATGCTGACTAACTGTTTAAGTACTGAAAGAAGAACAAGAGGTCCTGTGTCATCTTGAGAGAAGTACTTTGAAATACTCTCTACTCCTCTCACCACTTAGATAAATGTCTGGCCGTTAGACTACAATCTTTCTCTAGATTAATGATTATTGTAAGTATTTTATAGAAAGAAAAAACATTAATCAGTACAGACGAAGATCACCTAATTGTTGTCTTTAGGAAGGTGAATTGGCATCATTGGTGAATGATGATGATTCAGATTTCTTTGAGCAGAGGATAGAATTGAACTTTGATTTTTAATATGCTGGAGGAGCTCAGTGATTACACCCAACATTTCATGCATGTAAGGCATGTTCTGGATGGCCAAAATCAGTTTCTGCAGAGCAGCCAGGCAGAGAAAAGCCAAGCTTGAAGATCTGCAGGTGGTTGGATTAAGATGCCTGCAGAATCTTGTCTGACCACTGTTTTGCAAATGCAAAAGTTATCTGGAGTAATAAAATTAAAATTTGATGCGTTTTAGGTAATTTTATTTTCATTTAAAAGATTCATTACCTATTTCAGTAGCTGTTGGTAGGCATTCATTGAAGCAGTTGATGTCTTGCAGGCAATGCCAATTGATGTTTAGTAACCGTAGCAGGTGATCACGCATGGGACTTAGCTGCCGTATGGAGAATTTACTTCTGGGCTAGTCCCTCCAGACTGCCTTTGTAGTTAGTGGGGATCCAGTCAGTAGAGCCTGGTACACCTCACAGGCAGCTAAAGTTAAGTGAGAAGAATCCCACCCCTTCTCTTACTCTTGGTAGCTGTCCAGTCCGTGAGATATGTTTTCCCATCATGACGTTGAAGTTTATGGAGATTACTTCATCCCTCTGCTCTAGTTTTTACTCCCAGTTTTGTAGGGTGAAAAGTCCTAGAATTTGTTGCCTTACCTGCAACTGGTGTCTCTTTTCCTGGGTACCTTTAGACACCATTCCCCGATCAGGCCATACCAGCTCTATGGATTTTCACAGGTGTGCTTGTATTTGGATTCATCATTGAAGCATCTTAAAGACGAAGACAGAAGAAATTTGCTTAATTGTTATTAATAATCGTACTTTGGTGCCGTGCCATTTATTCTAAATAATGTCAAGAACTCCATGGGATTCACTCCTACTTTTAGGAGTAAGGTTCATTTGCAAAATGGAAAAGCTCAATAGCATTCTTCACTATGAATCCAGGACTATACTTACTCGGGTGCTTCACCTTAGACTGTTCTATCTTTAGTTGGTGATTGCTTCATAAAGGCTGCTCTGCTCCTAAATAATATTTACAGGTTCTGTAATGTTTTTATCTTAACATTGTTGCTTGTTTAAATGTTTATTCCAGAAGGTCTGAAAAATTATGTTTGCCACTACTGTTAATTTCCCCTGTGAAAGGTAGCTTATGCACAACTATTTTTCAGAGTCTTTTCCAAGACATTTTAAGTACAGTCTAGTCCTAATCTGAGTCAAACTAAATCACAGTCACATTTTCTCTTGAATAGTAATGCACTACGTTAATTTTACAGCCTCTGAAACTGCATTTTAAGGACATATGCATTGCTTGGGTCTCCATTCTCCTCAAACTGATAGGAATCCTAAACAAAAGGTTTTGGTGCTGTTTTCCCAGCCTGTTTTTCCTGTGGTATAGTGATGGATAACCCTTTCTGTTGACTTGGGCAAGACTGAAGGAAAAAGAGCAAACAGACAGACCTGTCCATTGCTGTTATTACCTAGACTGAAATGCCAAACTTGGCAAACAGGCCATTCTTCATGCATAGAAGAAAATACTAGACAGAGTAGCCAGTCAGCCAGGGATCACCAGATATATCAGAGCAAAACCCATGGCTAAACTGGAACAGAAATATTTTATGTAAATTCACCTGCATGTTCTTTTTCTTGCTTGCTACTCGATGCTGCCTCTCATTGCACGAGAGGTCAGGGTGCCTTTCTTCACTAACTTTTCTTACCTTTCAGAATATTAAAAAATATGCAAAACAATTTTAGGTAACATTTATGTTGTGTATCCGTTACTATATTGCATCTGTTTGTGTACACATACAAATGCATAAAGCTATTTTTAAAGATTAGGAAGGTCATAAAGTCATGGGCTTGGCCTAGATTTGTGATCCCTTGGTTATACCCACATCTGCCTGCCCCATCCCTCCCCAAGAGATTACTACCACCACAGCCGGGGCTGCCGGTCAAATCCCCATGTATTAGCAAACTGAAAACAGCGGTAGTTCAAATTAAAAGTACTATGCTGGGCCAGCAGCTGCAGACTCAGTCTTTCATCCATTCATTCGAAGTGGCTGAAGAGGTTACCATTTCCAGTTTTCAGCTGCTCCAGCTCTATCCACCATGAATGGCAACACTATAGAATGGAAATATTAATGCTTTCCTTTTCAGTCATAGAGTTTTAATTTTTATCCCGTATTCTGTTAGCTACGTTACCCCATCTCTTCCTGCACCTTGAGAAGATGCGTCACTCAGCAATGTATTAATGTATCTTCCCTCCCTGTTCAAAATCGTTCCTAAATCCTAATCACGCAGTTTATGCAAACCCCACTATGAAGACAATCTTGGACTTTCCATGCAAGACAGTTCTAGGCAGATGCTTACATTTGCTTTTGACTTATATGACATGTCATTTTAGATACGTTTCATTCATGAGAGTTGGCTTCTCAAATGCTTTGAGAAACTAGCCAAAATCACAACATGGGAAATTCCTTAACCACAAGGAGTGTTTGAGGATTTATCTGGACTTTCTTGTTCCAACAGCATCTACTATTACAATAAGTACAAGCTAGGGGTATACATCTCTGCAGAGGAGTAGCATGGGGAAGTAGGTAACAGAAAAACTCCAAGTGGTTTTTATTCCACTTTCCTGCTGGGAAAAGATTCAGATTTCTCCAAACCTTTCACTCTTCCCCATCAGAATCTCAACAAACTCATCAGGAAGCTCTTTCTTCCTCAATTAAAAGAATATCAAAATCACTTAATTTCCTTTTTGCAGTCCTACTTGGATCTAAATCTGCATCTGACATTTCATGCTACGCCCAGTTCCAACAGATGTAGGATCTGTGGCCTTACAATTAGGTACTATGTTGTGATATCTAATTTTAGGAGATGCCATATGGCTTTCCCTGTATTTTCCTAGGTAGCTGATGAAAGGTAATCATGCTGCTTCGTTACAGAGATCCATCAGTTCCTGAAGTCATGGGAAGGCTCATGCTTCCTCAAGAGGATCGAGTGCTCCTTAGACTGCAATCCAGATCCCTTCCTGCCTCCTTATTAAAGATATGATCGCAAAAAGAAAAAATATGGATTAATTAATATCAGAACATTGATCCGGAGCCTGAGAATATAAGTTTCAGGATGATGATGATGATGAAGTAACAGTCATTTTTGTATCTTTCCTGTTAGAAGATGCCACTTGATTTTAGGAACTAGTAATCTCCAATTTTCAAGTTACTATTCATTCCAGTGTAAGAGACCTCTCTTCTGTTATCTGGCCATCTGGGATCCTTTTATAAGAAAAACATCTTTCCAGTATTAGAAAGAATATTTCAGCTTGCCATATTTAATCAGAACATATTGAAGCAAGATGCAAAGCAGTATCAGATGAAAGCTAAACTCCTGTTAGATGCTAAGTGAGTATAACCTTCCTGTCTGAAGAGAGTCAGTTTTAAGAAATCACTAGCTTAGTGTTGTGCAGCAAATAATAAGGAGCAGTCATTTAATAATAATAGTGACATAGTTAAAATAATTATAATAATAAAACATGCAAAAGCTAAGATATGTTGATTATGTTGTATGTTAAGACATCTTAGGGGTTAAGATATATGTTGAAAAGTCTGTCAGGTTTGTCTCTGTGCCTCTCCCATTAGGGATCAGATCACATTCCACAAGGCTAAAGGTAATCTCCTTGTTATCATTTTCCATTATGAAATTTTTCGGTGCTGCTCTGTCAAGCTCTAACCACGTGTTTCCTAAACAGAGTCCATCTGACCAGTTGTCAGATGCTGCCGGCGCATCCGTCACTCGGAGTGTTCCCTGCTCACCTGACAGCGCTCTGTTCCCGCAGTGGGAATCTGCAGATGGCACTTAAGGAAGAGGCAGAGGCGGCCGTTCCCCAGAAAGCAGCGCTCTTTGAGATGAACACAAGGAGGTTTTGGCCGGTGCCTCATCACATTCTGCTGAGTCAAGTCAGCATTAAGTGAATACAAATTCTCCCTCGGGAGTCCTAATTACAGTTGAGGATCTGAGGAAGTTATGGAAGGAAATGGGAGGGCTGGAGTGCTTTCAGAGCCTCTTTTTTGAATACCCAGGAAAAATACAAGGAGACACCCATGACCCACAGCACCCGAGAACTGCAGTTGCAGACCGTACCCAGCTTCAGCCCTGCTGGTTTCATCTGCAGGACTCCTATAGAGAAGGATTTTTGGGGTGAATCAATAGCATGTCCCTACAGAGCTGCCTGCAGTAGGCATTGCTATAATATTTGCCAGCATCAGCGCTGGATCTTCTGGGCGTACAGCTGCTGGTGCCTAGTGCCCATTTCTCCTTGCTTAAATTGATGTATATGGCCTCTGATTATTTTTTTTAGTGTATTCAGTGTTTTGTATCAATTTGTATCATTATGAGAATGCTTCAATGCAATTTGTTGGGAGTGATCGCCCTGTGGTTGCCCTTCATTCCTCTAAGGGCAGTAGGAAGCAGTTACAGTCCTTTCTGGGGGTGACACAGCTGAAATAAATCCATCGCCCAAAAGCCGAACGGTCGGCAATATTCTCTGGAGCCGGCCGTGCAGATGGAAGGAGGGTTGGGTGGAAGTGGGTGTCCCTGGCGTACAGCCTGCAAAGCTGCTCGTGAAAAGGCAGAGAGAAGCAACAAGAGAAGCAAAAACGTGCTTTGGGGAGAAAGCCCAGCAGAAGAACGCTTTTGGGAAAGAGCTGGTTAAAACCAGGCTTGAAGTGGCAAGCCAAGAAATTGCCTTCTAGCGTTTAATTCCTGCTTCGTTGGAGGAGCCGCAACCAGCGGTTTCTGAAAAGC
>VWZZ01004997.1:2202-27388 GCA_013399095.1 Psophia crepitans
GGTTGGTCTGGTTTTGGGACGGATCTGAGAGTGCAGACTGAGCCGTACGATCGGTGGGTGCGAAACTGCATTGTGTGTCACCAGTCACAGGATCACAGAATCACAAGGGTTGGAAGGGACCTCGAAAGATCATCTAGTCATGCATATTCTGCTGTCAGTACTGTTGTTGTTTTCCTTTCTGTTTGCTGTCCCAGGAAACTGTACTTGTTGCAACTCACGAGTTTCGCTTTTGTCTCCCATTCTTCTCCCCAACCCACGGGAGAGGGGTGAGCAAGCAGGCGCGTGGTACTTAGCTGCCAGCTAGGGCTAAACCATGACAAGTCTTCACTACAGTTTTGGGTTGTTTATTTTCAAACTCTGTGTGTGAGCTTTGCCAATAAAGGTGGATGAATTCCTGGAACTCCTTTGCAGTTATTTGTATTCCTGGTTTCTTTTTACATAGCTCTGCTACCTTTGACAGTCTCATGCTTGAATGAAATCAGAACACTCTGTGAAACATGGATAAACTATCTATTTCTGAACTGTCCGAGGTCATCAAACAAAACCAAAAAATGTCTCACAAATTTTCCATCTGGAAACATGAATTGGCTGAGCTGGATCCACAAACCCTGTCAAGCCTTCCCTTAAGTCTCGCCAGGATATTAACTTTGAAATAAAGCCTAGATTTTCTGAGTTCTGTTTTGAAGATTTCTGCTCTATTCAGAATGTCTGTCTTGCCATTATTTTTAAGAAAGGGGTATAAAGCCAAAGAGTGGAATTTGGAAATACATATGTCATCAGCTCAATTATATTGTTGTCTAGATGTGAGCCATGCTGGCACATAAAACTAATTTATTGTAATTGTAATTGTTCTAACTATATGCATGGGACAGTCATAGCACCTTTCCCTGATCCCTCTAGTAGCTACAGCCGCTAGAAGTACATCTGTCTCACATAAACTCAGGTATCAGTAACCCTTTGTAAACCCCATTTCTGCATCCTGCCTTAGTATAATAAAAAAGAAAAAAAATTGGAGGGTCGCAAGGAACATTTCAGAGAACTCTCCTTGTAATAAAGGTTTCTAAAACCTCATCCCAAGTTTCTATCTTCAAGGTCAAATTCCTGCCATATAAAAATTTTACCACCAGGTTGTAAACCACTAGAAATTAGGGAATTCACTCAAACCCAATATCAACAGTGCTCAACCCTCACTGACAGTACTATCATACAACAGGAATCACCAAATGGCTTGATCTAATGCCCACCTAAGTGAGTAGGAAACTTTCTGTGGGTTTAAGGGAGAGCTGGTTGGGAAAAGGAAGTGAGGTCCAACAGATTTAGATATTAACATGGCTAGGTAAATTTTCAAGCTTCAAGTCATAAGACTTCTTGGTTTTGTAGAGAGGACATGTGGTTTAGTGACTTTATTCTTTTTATTCCCAATAACATCAAAACACTTGTTGGATGAGGATAAAACACATGCACACATGCACACACACAAGCAAAACATGTCACAATGTTTATGCTAAAATCTTGAGGTGCACACACCAGCCAGTTCTTTGAAAATACTAATTTTTATATTTTTTTTTCTGATTGGTTTTCCACCATTCTTTAGGAAATGAGGTCTTATATGGCTCACATTTTGCACTGTGATTCATTACTTTGAAATATCAATCACGTCTGGATTGTTGAAAATCATGGTGTTTAAAAAGAAAAAAGTTTTGTCTGAAAATTTCAAACTGGGTGTTCTCTTCCCACATATTCATGGATATATTTCTTTATACATAGTGCTAAAAAGTATTCAGCCATTCCTTCAGTCAGCCAGGCTCATCTCAGTTAGTGGAAGTGAAGTGACATGCCTTGACCTGGCTTTTGTTCATTGCAAGGATGTTATGCATCAGCTGAATTCAGATTAAAACATCAACTGGAAAAATATGTGATAAGACATTATCAAAGTTAGTAAGAAACAGAAAACAGATCCAATTGACTTCTGATATGTAGGCTAAAAACATGACAGGAAAGCACATGTCTGGAAAAGTATTAGTGACTGGTAAGCAGGGATGAGCAACAGGGACTTACATGATTGTCAAGAGATTGTCATAAGGTGCCATAACCCTATGACAAGTGAGCTTTGGCTCCGGTGCAGCAGCAATCCCTGGATGAAGAAGCGTCTTTGTTTCCAGCTGCTTCTACAGGCCCCCCGGGCTTTTTATGTAAGCAGTCAAATACCCATATTAGCAGCTGGAAACAAGGAGAGCCAAAGTTGTTCTTCACACACCACAGGCAAGTGGACCATAACTGGTTCATTCATGAAACACAGTGTGAGAACCTCTGAGAATACATGTGAAAAACATATGCAATTCATAGATGGAAACAGACCAGTCCGAACAGGGAAGCCAGAGCAATGCAACTGCACGATAACTTCATGTGTGAAAAGTGAGCACGTGTGGGTTGCTGCTAATGGGAAAGTCAAATCCCTATTAGTCCATTTGGTAAACTCATGTTGACAGTTTTGGGTCAACACAACATCATTAAGTGAATCAAAATGAAAATGTAGCCTATTCCCTAGCAAACGAATGATTTGTATGAAACAAGAACAAAATAGGTCTGCATTGCTAAACCTTCAGAGCACCTAGCCTAACTCTGTATCAGTAGATGTCATTGAACCAAGCAAATTTGCCCAAGTTGTGCAGCCTACACACTGAAAGCTATAGCAAACAATCCTATTCAGCCTCCTTGTCATGGGTAACAGACACAGGCTGCATGGTAGGAACACAAAGTTTCATGTTTTACCAACCTCGTTTTGCAGATATTTTAATATTTCTCCTCCCTTAGCAGACTATCTGACCCGAACAACCCTCTGGAGGACTTCTTGAGCCTAAGCTGCATCCAGACCCCTGCAAGACTTTTTCTGTATTCTAGATCTATGCTTCTGCTGCCAGGCTGTCTTATTCATTCAGCCCCTTGGAAGAATGTGCTAATATTCTTGTGCATTGTTACTTCATTAGGTTACTCCTCCCTTGCTTTCAGATTGCAATGTCCTTCCAAATTTTAAGAGTTCAAAGTAAATATTGTTTATGAGCTCTTAGACTGGGATTCATGGCACCTATTTTTAGTTGTAAAAGTGGAGCAGTTTGTCTAAGCTGCCCATCCAGACTCCTCCTTCAGGGAGGGACAAGGCCCTTCAAAAGGCAACTCACTCTGGCCAAAAATAGATGCCTAAAATAAATGGGATGAATCACCACCCAGAAGCTTCTGTTGTTCTCCACTGATAGTAGAGGAAGCTTGGGCAACTGCTTTACACTACAAGCCTAACTCGGTCTAAAATTAGTTGAGATGTATAGAAACACTTTACCATATTTTAAACTGTTCATTATGAAGATGTTGAAACTTTGGAAAAAGTCTTACAGATAACTTTGCAAAGCCTCTGAATAATATGAAGAATGGCAGCCTCTGTATGTACAAACAACTTACTATTAGAAATTATTCAAGAGACAAACAGCAAACAGAGCAGCCAAAAGGAAGTAGAACACCGTAGGTTACAGAATTTCTATGATAACTTGTTGTAGGTGTTAAAACTTGACTTAGGCCCAATGGGAGACTGGAAAAGTTCAAGTTAAAAAAGTCCATGGAAGGTTACATATACACCACATACTGTCAGGAAGCCACAGAATCCCATGTTGTGACAAGCTAGGAGATTGCTCTAGGAAAGATTTGCTGAATTGGTACCTCACCCTATGCATCTTCTTTTGGCCACTGTTGGAGTGAGAGTATAAGAGTTGAACGACATTGGTCTGACTGAGTATGCTGCTCAGATTCTCATGCATCTACTACCATTTCTTGATTCACAGATTTACTGGCTGAGAATTATCTCATTTGAAGTGCAGTCAAGTAAACTAAAATTAAAACACTGTCAATTAACACTGAGTATCAATACAGTTTCATCTCCAGTATTTATTTAGGCTGAAGCTCTTCCTGAAATTATATTCATTAAACTGGCAATGATAACTTGCTACTTTTATTGACTGTACATACTCTTTTGAGACTCTGTATCCCCGTTTATGGTTAGAAGATCATAAAATATGCTCAGCTGAACATTTCTTTACACTCATTTTTTTCTCATTATCGTCCATTTAAAAAAAAAATAAAAATTAAATACAGTAAGTTTGGATGTGCTACTTAGCCTCATCCTACTACTTTTGTTGTCCAAACTACTAAAAAGCCACATGAAACAAGGAAAAACGTAAAGCTTTTATGTGGTCACCACCACCTGAGCCAAACCAGCTTTTTGGTATCTTTGGACATTGAGCATCTGGATTTTAGCTTTACATCTTGTAAAGGAGAGAGGCAATATCACAGGGTGCAGACAAGAAAAATAGGAGCAAAACAACTACTTTAAATGTCAAAATTCTGAATCAATATTTTCAGACTGTAATGATCCTATTAAATAACTCTTTGGATTAGTTTTCACTAGAAGTTGTGGGATGTTGCAACAACCTTAAGCTGTACTGCTGGGGCTTGTGGGACCTTTCATTATTTCTGTTTAGATTGAGAATTCATCACAAATAGGCTCTCAAAGACTTTAAGTAGCTACGAGTATCAGGGGTTCACACCAGTTTGGGCTAGGAAGATATTCTGCCCCTCACTTTGTACTGTGTACTGCAACAACACAGTACCATGCCTATTATATGACTGACATCAAGTTACTCTCAAGCAAATGGATATACCTCCAAATGAAACCAGAAACAGCAAAAATAGAAAAGGGAAGGGGGGGGAAAATGGTAACAGATCATAACTGGATATGATTCTTGTACAAAGAGGAACACATTTGAACATTCATGGAAGGTCAATTTTGTTTGTTTGTTTAGTTGCTCCTGTAATACAGGATCAAGGGGACATTTGAAAAAATTAAAAGGCAAGCCATTTAAAGCTGTTGAAAGTAAGAAAAACATAAACCCAAGCATTTTTTAATAATAACCCCTTTTTTATTACTGAGTATTTACCATCGGGCTAACGGAAGGAGAAAACCGTAACAGGATTCACAGAAAGGTTAAACGTTGTGAGAATCGTATAAATACTCTTTCTTGCATAAAACATGATTAAATTTTGGGACCTCATTCCTCAGTCAATAAGCAAGGACCAAGAAACAGGGTTAGGAAGAGATTTCCCTTTGGGCATATTTTACCATAATTCTCTATTTCGTATTTTTCTTGTAGATTCTTCTCAAGATTTTGCTCATGGACAGTGCTGAAGGTAAGATACTGACTTAAGTGAACTTTTATATATTCTATGCCAAAAATCTTTAACAAATTACTCAGTTCGTTATCAACTATGAACACTACTTAACACCTGTAAAGACTCTTAAAAATGTCATGGCAGTCTTCTAAAGATACTTGCATTTGATCTAAAGGATAAAAAACCCCCCACTGAAGTAAATGGGAGACCTTAAGTGAGGAATGTTAAGAAATGAACAGAGAACTTTTTACTTGCTTTTATTTCTACCCCTATTAGAAATTATCTAACTAGACGATATCATTAGTGTGATTAGTTTGATCTTTAAGAAGTATTTTTACACAAGAGAAGATTTTAAATGCAACTAATCAGTAAGACTAGACAGCATTTTACAATTGTACTTAGTATTAAACTAGAATAGGTCTAAACTAAGGATAGGGAACAACCAAGGGAACATAAGGCAAACCAAACTAAGTACAAGAAGCGGTACATTCAAAGCAACACAGAGCCGATGACGGCTAAAACACCTCTTTAAGGGGATCAAGAAGTCTGAGATGATATTCTGCATCCAGTTGTAAACAGTACATTTTTTGAAAGATGTAGATTACCTGGGAGAATTCAGAGGAAAATAGAATAAAGAGTATTTTAAAAAAAGAAGTTTGAGGACTTTGTTTTCTTTAGAAGCAAGAAGACCGAGGAGGACATAGAATCATAGAATCATTAAGGTTGGAAGAGACCTCAAGGATCATCCAGTCCAACCGTCCCCCCACCACCTATTAACCACTAAACCACGTCCTTCAGTACCACGTCCAACCTTTCTTTAAACACCCGCAGGGACTGTGACTCCACCACCTCCCTGGGCAACCCGTTCCAATGCCCAACCACCTTTTCCGAGAAGAAATTTCTCCTAATCTCCAACCTGAATCTCCCCTGGTGCATCTTGCAGCCGTGCCCCCTAGTCCTGTCACTGGTTATCTGCGAGAAGACGCCAACCCCCAGCTCATGATTGCAGCACTCTGATATATAGAAGACTGTACAGACTATCATGAAAAATTGTTTTTCCATGCAAACAGAAGAAGAAATATCAAGAAGAAATCCTACTGTGACTACAGAACACATTTTGATTGAATATTAAGGAAAGCGTTCTAATCAAAAGGTGCTGAAACACTGCAATAGGCTACTTTCAGTATGCTGCAGTATCTCCTGGATAACTTGGAGACCAGTTCAGAAAAACATCTGTCAAGTACATGCAAGGATATCTGATTCCTCTTCAGAACAGTTCTGGATCACAGAATCATAGAATCCTAGAACTTCCTAGAATGCTTCCAACTCAAATCCTAGAAGTTTTGGGTTGGAAGGGACCTCAAAGACTATCTAGTTCCACCCCACCCGCCATGGCTAGGGATACCCTCCACTAGACCAGGTTGCCCAAAGTCCCATCCAACCTGGCCTTCAACTTTTCCAGGGAGGGGGCAGCCACAGCTTCCCTGGGCACCCTGTGCCAGGGCCTCATCACCCTCACAGAGTAGAATTTCTTTTTAACATCTAATATAAATCTACATTCTTCAGGATAAGGTAATGTATTAGTGTTCCCTATAGCCCTCCATTTTTGTCATTTCATCATACACTCCTGGGTAGATGAATCCTAAGGGAAGATTCCTTGTGCTTAGTGGGAAATCCCAGTGGGCTATGCCAAGGAGCACAATAGAGAATTGAGGACATGGAGAGCTCAAGTACTTGTAGTTACACTGGAAAAACTGTAACATACCACACAAGCAGCTTCTGTAATTCCCAAACCTGGTATGTATTCATCATTCAAAACTAACATGACACAGATGCCAAAACCTACATTGTTTTCTGTCCTGATTTATATTGTGGTTAAAATAGAGAAAGAGCCTTCATTTTCATACAAAATATTGAATTCATATACAAAACCTCTTTTTTTTGTGTGTGTCTTGTGTTAATGAAAAGCAAGGTCTTTTGAGATGATAACCGATGCGTTATGGTCTAGACGAGTGGTCCATGTGGTAGGTGGGAAACTGGCTGACAGGCCACAAGCAGAGGGTGGTGGTAAATAACTATTTTTCAACCTGGCAGCCTGTCACAAGTGGGGTCCCTCAGGGATCAATACTGAGCCCAACGCTGTTTAATGTCTTCATAACTAATCTGGATGATGGGATCAAGTGCACCCTGATGAAGTTTGCAAAGTGGGGAAGTAGACACTTTGGAAGGGAGAGCCACCCTGCAGGAAGACCTAGATAGGCTGAAAGAATGGGCTAACGAGAACCTTATGAAGTTCAGCAAAGAGTGTAAGGTCTTGCACCTGGGAAAAGATTCAGGAGTGCAGCACAGATGGGGATCCGCCTGGCTGGGGAGCAGCTCTGTGGAAAGGGACCTGGGGGTCCTGGTGAACAACAAGCTCAATATGAGTGAACAGTGTGTTGCAGTGATACAGCAAGCCAACCAGGTGCTGGGTTGCATCAACAAGGGCGTCACCAGCAGAGATAAAGAAGTCGTCACCCCACTCTACTCAGCCCTTGTCAGGCCACACCTGGAACACTGTGCTCAGTTGTGGTCCCCACTATATAAAAAAGATGTGGACTGGCTAGAGAAGATCCAGAGGAGGTGCACCACGATGATCAAAGGACTGGGAAGCCTGCCATATGAGAAAAGACTGAGAGAACTGAGTTTGTTCAGCCTTGAGAAAAGAAGGCTTAGGGGAGACCTCATCACCATGTTCTGGTACTTAAAGGGTGGCTACAGAGAAGGTGGAGACCCCCTTTTTACAAGGAGTCACATGGAAAAGAGGACGGGTAATGGGTGCAAGTTACTCCTGGGGAGATTCCAATTGGACACAGGAGAAATTTTTTTCACAATGAGAAAAATCAGCCATTGGAATAATCTCCCCAGGGAAGCGGTGGATTCCCCAACGCTGGACACTTGCAAGATTTGGCTGGACAAGGTGCTGGCCCATCTTGCCTAGACTGTGCTTGTGACAAGAAAGGTTGGTCCTGATGATCCTTAAGGTCCCTTCCAACCTGGTAGTCTATGTTTCTGTTTTAAGAATGTAATTTAGCCACCTTCAGGACTGACCGTAACTGGCATTCAGCAGTCTTAGCTGAGAAACAAAGAATTGAGAAGACCTAAAAGACGAAGAATGAAGACTCAGTGGCAGATGCTGGGGCATTATAATAGACAAACATCGGTGTCCAAGAGCATGTTTCTGTTTTCTTTCAAAATACTAAAATTTAAATAATGTTCTGATTCCCATCAGTTTTTAGCCAATTTAACTCTCAATTCTGGCACTTTTTCCAATACATACCAGTTTAAATTGCCTTAAAATCAGCTGCATCTGAATTTCTTCAAACAAATATACTAAACCTCACTGAATTAAGCAAGAAGGTCTGCTGTTTCATTGTACTGTGTAAGAAAGCACTGGTGAAAAGAAAATTATATTTTTCACTTACCCTTAATTAGTAATTTTCAGTTTCCTCCAATGATAACAGGGGAGATCACTTCCTTGGACTACTAAAGATATAATAGTGAGCTGAGTTCTTTCCATGTTAGCCTTATTAGAATTAATAATTATTATGATAATGATTTTTCAACAAGTGCCACAATGCCATCAGATACAACATAAAAGCAAGAGAAGCCCTGTTCATCTGGGAGAGCAGACAGTTCATTTGTTCTATTAGAGTTTCTGCTGTATCACTTTAGGGGTGTTTAGTTTCTTGTGAGCCTGATGGTGGCACTTCAGGCAAGGTTTGGCCTAGGAGCAACTTTACAAATCACGCTGAAATGATCTACACAAAGGTGATAGCATCAATTACATTGCAGACAGCAAAAGGCACAGAGTCTGGCATCAATTTCAGGATAGCAGAAACAAATATAATTACAAAAAGTCACAGAGGCAGGTAAACAAAAAGGCTTAGACAAGAGTGTGGAAGGTGTATGCAAAATGTATATTTTTATATGAAGTTGAAAACTTGCAAAAAACTAAGAATAGTATAGTCCAGTTGGAAGGGACCTCCAACAGTCACCTAGTCCAACTCCCTGGCCACTTCAGGGCTGACCAGAAGTTAAAGCGTGTTGTTCAGGGCATTGTCCAAATGCCTCTGAAACCCTGACAGGCTCGGGGCATTGACCACCTCTCCAGGGAGCCCGTTCCAGTGTGTGACCACCACATTTCCAGTGAAACTGCTTTATTCACAAGTATCAGTATTTATCTGCCACTGTCAGTAGTGTGCCAGTACTTCAGAAGCTTGACTTCAGTTCTCCTTGACACATTTCATCAACTTTCCAATTCACTCATTATATATATATACCATTAATAAAAGATTTATAATTACATTAGCACATGCAGCATGTTTAAACTTTAATTTAGAGGAAGAATTTAAAAATGCAACAAAACTGTCACTTTCAATACCCAACTGAAATCTTGAGACTTCACACACCATTCAACCTCTCTTCTCTAGCCACATTAGTGTTGGGTACCTTGAAGGTTGACAGAAATGAATGGACAGCAGGGAATACAGTGGTCATGGGGCTTTGTAGAGCATAATAAAATTTTTAAGCTTCCTGTTTCAATCTACAGCCAGGTCAGGGGCAACTTATATCACGGTTTTGCAGTAAAATATCTGTTTTAGAAAGCTAGTGAGTGCATACACCTTTTCTATTCAGACTTAAAGACAATATAACTAAGAGGTGATCATACCTTGTAATCCTGTAATTTTGAAATCGTGGTTGTAGGAGGAAGGAGTCTAATTGAAAAAAAAATATTATCTCCAGAGATGCAGCAAATTAATGAATAAATTTGTAATGGTTCTCCAGGGCTTCTCTGAATTCCCTCAGTTCTCTGTTCTGCTGATATGGTAAGGGCATTCAATTCTTCTCAAGTCTGTGGGCAAGCAAGGCACTCAGATCTTGCAAAAGCTAAGTTATAAAAGTATGCATGCCTTTGGAATCCCAGGAATGTGCAAAGATTTAGAATTTATATTTCTAGGATTACATTTTTAACCCAATTAAATCTGACTGTGCCAGAAGCAGTAGCTGAAATTATAGATTTGGAAGAGTTATCATGAGGGTGTTCCAAAGTATATGTAAATCAAGCACCATGATTATTTTTAAATGAACCAAGAAACACTTTGTTTTGTTTAACAAAATGTTTTTAATACTTCAAATTCTTGCATGTTTGCATGTGTGTTTAGCTAGAGTCTGGATTACATCTACGTTACACAATAAAGCACCCAGGAAGGAGCAAGAGTGTAGAGAGATTGTGAAGCATCTCTGCTGTTTCCCAACCACAGGATAAGTGAGAAGGCAATATGAATTGTACAGCATGTTCAGATGCATAGTTGAAGCTCATCCAGACTATTCAAACCTCTGGAGACTTAAGGCTGAAAGTATCTTCTGAACAACTCTGCTCCTGCAAGATCTGTCATACTTCACTAGGCTCAGTACTGGTACCCAAACCGAGCACACTAATCCTGTGAAAGTCAGAAGGCCAAAATAAGAGTAGATGTGCCAAGATTATTTTTATACTTAACGGCTTTTGACAAAACTGGGTTATCCTATCTCTGTGGCAAGGATGATCCTGACAGAAACAGAAGTTATGCTCCGTCACTAAGGTAATTTCATTCAGAAGATAAGCCCTGTTCAGAGCCTTCAGCAAAGCTGTGTGTGTCTGGGAGACACAGCACGGCTCTGTCTGCACTGTCCCCAGATTTATAATAGCAGAGAACATGTTGAAAAATGCCAAAAGGCATTTTAAACAAACTGCATATGAGTTCCCTCTCTATTAGCCTAAGTGGTATTTTCATTGCAGTTCAGTGTAGGAGATGGCTCACTACGAAACAAAGTCATGAGCAAATTCCTCAGCTGAGTTTGCCAGGAGTTTGGCTCCTCTTTGAGCAGTAACATACAAAATTCCAGTGGTAAGTGAATTCGTCAGGTATAAAAGCTATCCCTGCCAATAGTTTGATCCTTCTGTGTCATTGTGGGAGAAGCAGCAAGGTTGCAAAGTCAAGTAAAAACAGTATCATCAGACTTTGCAGGAACCTGTTCACTGAACTAGTCAGTTGAACATGAACGTGTAAGAGAGAAGAAGTTTCCAAGAAGTGCCCCAAAGAAATCAAGTATTTACTGTGACACTACTGCACAGTTTTAATTTCCAGTTAATAATGTTATGTGTCCTGGTTTTGGCTGGGATAGAGTTAATTTTCCTCATAGTACCTAGTAATGAGACTACATTTTGGATTTGTGCTGAAAACAGTGTTGATAACACAGAAATGTTTACATTACAGCTAAGCAGTGTTTGCAGAGAGCCAAGGCCTTTTCTGCTCCTCACACCACCCACCAGTGAGTGGGCTGGGGGTGCACAAGGAGCTGGGAGGGGACACTGCCAGGACAGCTGACCCTAACTACCAAAGGGAATCTGTCATGCTCAGCTGACAAAGCCAGGGGAAGAAGAAGAAATGGGTTAGAAGACGTTCATAGCAATAGTGTCTGTCTTTCCAAGCCACCATTAGGCTTGATGGAACCCCGTTTTCCTAGAGATGAACACCTGCCTGCTGATCAGAAGCCGGGAATAAATTCCTTGTCTTGCTTTTTTTTGCGTGTGCAGCTTTTGCATTACCTGTTAAACTGTCTTTATCTCAACCCACAAGTTTTCTCACTTTTACCTTTCCAATTCTCTCCCACATCCTGCCATTGGAGGAGTTAACAAATGGCTGTGTGATGCTTAGTTGCCAGATGGGGTTAAAACAGAACACTATGAAATGGATCTTTACAGCTGACAGAACCTGTTCTCAGATGAATACACCTGTCACCATGCATCTGTGTTTCTCCCAGATCCAAAACACTGAAGACACCATATCTCCCCATGCCTTCTCCACAGAGTTCTTTCTTCACACACCCCTGATAATAACTAAAAAAAAACCAAACAAAACCAAAACAAAAAACCCAACCCAACCCAAACCACGAAAATCAGCCAGGAAGAGAGAAGTGAATTTCCTCCATTCCTAAAGCCAATATTGTAATTATAGTGACCTTGGAGATGGAGACCCTAGGAGCACATGTAACATCAAATGGTAATTTTTTTTAACTGAGGAGAAGACAAACAAACAAAATAAAGTGCAGCTGCTGTCCAGCTGCCTCAAAGAACTATCCAAAGTTTGCACAAATGGGAATGCTTTGAAGAGAAGACGTCCTTATGAATTTATTTGGTTTTTACAGGGAGTGCCCTGCTCTTTTTTTCCAAACTCTCTGAGGTAGGTCGTGGTGAAAAAGGCAAATGATGATTTTATCCATGTCATGAGCTTCTCCATCAGTTCTGAGATGAGAAACTAGGCAGACCTAAAATGCCTGCCTTTCCCTAAAGGATATCGTATCCGAAGACCCCTTTAATGAAGTCTCTAGGTAGCCTATTTGTATCCAAACAGAAAGAACCTGACATCAGTTAACAGATAAGGCTGTCTAGGAGAGCTGTAGAAACTGAGAAGACAGACTAATCTGGTTGTATCTGCAACGTGCAAAAGTATTTCACAGAATTACAGAATTATTGAGGTTGAAAGGCATCTCTCAAAATCTCCAGACCTCCTCAGAGATCACATCATAGAAAACTCAACAAAAACTCTTACAGAGTCACAATTCTAGAAGATTCCTACAATACACGTGCATGTAGAAGACTTCACAGGAACCAGCTAAAAGTACAATTCTTCAAAAAGATAGCAGATGTCACAGGAAACAGCTGACTCTGCCAACTCCACCCTCTATCAGTGGAGACTCACGTGCAGCAGAAGGTCCATGAAGTCTTCAAGGTTTTAAATTGATACCTGCAGCTACAAGGAATGTATATCTTGTTCCTATACTGAATTTTTTGTGTGAAGTTCCACAAAAAGCATGGCTGGGATTGATACAACTCAGCACAAACTGCAAATACTCTCTGTGGAACAGTGCTGGACAGTCATATCCTCACAATGATTTGCATCCAACATACGCTCATTCTCATACGGGGCAGATATTCTTAGTCTATAGCAGATCTTGAGTTGATGCAGAACTGGCAATTAGGAATGGGGCTGGACTCAAAGGCTTGTTACCTCATCTACTGATTTTGGCAACCAACCAAAGATGGAAGGAGAGGGAAATGGACCTTGGACTGCACTTCCAGAGCTTGCATTTGGTATCTAGGACTCTCATTCTCATAAGCCCGGCATTGCCAGCTGCTCCAGGGATGTGATTGTCCCACTCTACACTGCGCTGGTGCGGCCTCACCTCAAGTACTGTGTGCAGCTTTGGGCACCACAGTACAAAAGGGACATAAAGCTATTGTAAAGTGTCCAAAGGAGGGCAGCAAAGATGGTGAAAGGTCTAGAGGGGAAGACGTATGAGGAGAGACTGAAGTCCCTTGGCTTGTGTCCTGGCTGTGGCCAGGCCGGGGTTAATGCTCAGGCCCGGGCCAGGTGAGCCGGGCCGGGCCGGCTCCTATTCCACACCACGTGACGTCACGCCCCTATAAAGGGACTGGCCGGGAGGGGCCCGGGGCTGCTCCGGGACGGTCTCGCTGCGGGCTGCGCCTCTGGTCCGTCTGGTCTGTCGGGTCGTCGGTCGGTAAAGTACTGCGTTTGTTATCGCGGTTGTTTACATCCCAGGATAACTACTGCAGCCCTATTGTCATTTCCCCTCTCCCTTTGTCGGCCCATTAAACGGCCGTTATCTCAACTCGAAGNCTGATCTCCTCCCCCTGTTGATGAGTGACAGAACCCATGGAAATGGCATGAAGTTGCATCAGGAGAGGTTTAGATTAGATATCAGGAAAAGGTTCTTCACTGAGAGGGTGGTGGGGCATTGGAACAGGCTCCCCAGGGAGGTGGTCACAGCACTGGGAAGTGGTCACAGCACTGAGCTTGGCTGAGTTCAAGCAGCGTCTGGACAACACTCTCAGTCACATGCTCTGGTTGGGCTGGTCCTGTGTGGAGCCAGGAGTTGGACTCAATGATCCTTATGGGTCCTTTCCAACTCGGGATATTCTGTGATTCTGTGTGGTGGCCTCCCAGGTTCATGCCCATCACAGAGAAGAGAAAGAGGAGGCTGCTTGCTCTAGAACGAGTTTCATCCCCAGTCTGCTTTACTACCAGGGAAGCTGATGCATCTGGTGCACAAAATGACAAAAATAAATAACTGTTCTGAATGACTGATAAACCTCTGAACTGATTGTGGTGTCCATTTTCTTTTGCAGCTGGATATAGAAAAAAGTGAAACATCAAGTCCACAATCCAGCTGTGAGAGCAGGCAACACTTAACACATTCAAACATAATGGAGACAAAAATGTATAAAATCCAATTTCTCACTGAATTTACTGAGATTTTTGCTATCAGTGGGATGGTGGGATTCAGGACTAAATCCACTAGTATTTCAGGAGTAAGCCAGAAAACTGAGACGAAATGTCCATTTTTTCATTGGAACTTGAACTATACAAAGATATTCAACTTCATATAGATGTCTGAGAGACTAGATTTCTGATATTAGGTGGCATTCTGAATGACCACGAAAATGTTTCACCCAGTAATATGCATCCATGACATCTTTACGAACCAGAGATTGTCACATCCCTATCAAAACATGGACTCTGTGCCTAAAACTTAATTGGAATGTTTTGCAGGCACCTCACTGGAGATAAGCCAGTATGGAAATAATTTGGTCTTTCAAGCAAAGATCCCTTTCTTAAGTTTTAGTCAATACCAACCTAGAAGGTGGGTGGTAATGTGTGGTTCGAACTCTCAGTAGCCAGTTATGTGTAAAGGTAAAGAAAACATTGAAAGCAGGCTGAAAAGCACAGCAATTCACTATTGTATTTTATCACTGGATCATATTTTACTTAAATGTGCATAAAATGTTTCAAATTCTGAAGTTTAAAAAAATACTGCAGGAATCCCAGTGCTTCCCTCCCCCCCATAATAAGTTTATATAAGTACCACTTTCTAATTTTGCAGCAATTTACCCACTGACCTCTCTATGCTCTCTTCCATGTTGCCTGGAATGCCCTTGAGAGAAACACTCATTTACCTGTTCTCTGAAGACTGACAAAAGCACAGTTGCATGGTATGCAGTTATTTATACGTGTTACTACAGGAAGAGTAGAAGACAACAGCTTTAATTAACTCATGTATTCAGTTTTACTGATAGCTGACTACTGGTTAGTTTTATTCTCTCTTTTTCTTCTTTGCTAATGGTAGCTATGTTCTGTCCTGTGCTGTGCCTCTACTCAGCTAAATTAATTTAAATTGGTCTGAATGTGATAAACAGGAAATTGCTGTGATCCTAATAAAGTCAGCTTCTAAATCTATTTATTAAATGAGCTGTTATCTGAGTTTAACATTCATCTTGACTTTTGTTGTCACTACATTACACTATCTTGCAGTACAAATCTAGCCTTTATAACACCTTATACATTGTCAGGGACTTTTTTTATTATCACACAGAGGCTAAAAACTCCTGGAGAAAAAGAAACATGTCTTTTTGATGAAAGGGGGTATCCCAGGCAGTTTCACACAAGAGCCGTTGAAGAAAGAGTTAGGCATGTTTCATGTCAAGATGCAATAGAAATCTCATCTGAAATACTGTGTGCCCTTCTCATCCCTCCTGTCTGACACAGATGAACTGAACCCAGAAGAGCTAACAGGAGGATCCAAAAGGCAACACGGGAATTGGAAAGAGTTTTGTTTGGCTAAATCTAAAAGGAGACAGTATTGCTCTCTGCAAACACACAGATAGGTAGACATCAGTGGTGGAGAAAAGCTACTTAAACGGAAAGACAATTTTTGCAGTATTTGTACCACGATATACCAAAAGAACCAGCTGGTAAGAACCAGTAGTGAATGACTAAACCTAAACATTCATTTTTTAAAGAGCTTTTGTAAGAGTCTTTCAGAAGGAAGAATCAGGCAAAAGACTGAATTTCTAGATAGGGTTGATTAGGTATTCTTTTCTGCCCTTTCCTATCATAGCTGGGGAACTAGACTTCATGGTCCTTTCCTGCAGTGTCTTCCTACACAACGTAGTCATGATTCTCCCATTTAAAACCTTGGAACAGATTTAACGTTTTCAGATAGGTTCAAGTATTGAGTTCATGTTACAAGCTGGAACTTGGGAAAATGTTCTTTCCATATTTTAATTCACAGTATCTCTCTGTTAAGTATGAGAAGATATACTTTCTTCTGCATCTACCATGATAATTTTCACCTTGGAAGAGTTGTAGAGCAGTAGCTTCATTTCTTTCACATAGCATTTCTCTGTTTTACTAACAAGGACTGTAAGAGAAGTAAATTAGAATAAATTAATTTAGAGAGTACACTTCATTTGGGAGGAGATGGACAAGATGATAATTTGTTTTGCTTTTTACCTGCATGGATTTTACTATCTCCTTTTGTTTAGGTCTAATACTAGATGGAACATGCCTTCATGCTTTGGTGAGTTACTGGATATATTATAATATCTCAAAATCTTTGGCAATTTTCCAGAAAATCTAGAGGTTGGAAGACATGAAATAGGGTAAATTAGTATGGCTTCTGCATGTCATGATGTGGATGACCAGTCCAGTGGAACAGTGAGGAAGCAGAGATTCACAACTACTGACAAGCTAACTGGAAAGGACATTCAAACACGTCTGCAGACCAGTATCTGCGTAATATGATTTTTTTCACAGCACTAAACATCACAGTGTCAATGGGAAGAAAATGAACATGTGCGATTGTGAGAAAAAAATGGTTTAATACATAGAAAACTGACCTCCAAGAAATAAAAGTAGTGTCAGGGCCAGCTAAGTGCCTGCAAAATGTTCCCAAGAAAGCTGTGAAGTTAAGCAAAGACATCCCTACTGGGCAGTTCAAAAAAGACATCCATCTTGGGAACCTCAATAATAGAAATCTGGAATCTGCCAGATCCAAGGACTACAGTATCTAGACTGTAGCAGTGAAAAAAACATGATCCATCAAGAAGAAAGGGATCTTATCCACTTTCCCTGAAAGCCTCTCCTTGGTTATTTTGATGACTGGATATTTTTTGTAATAGTCAAGAAGAAAAAGCTCCGACCCCTATGGAATCTGTCAGTTCCCTGCAGCACAAAATGTAGGCTTTATTTTACCAAACTGAGGGCACTTATGTCAGGGATGACAAGCCAAGTGGAATTCATTTGCAGAAACAAGATTGAAAAGTGGGCATTAGTCCAGAGGAAGGGAGAGTTCCCAATGGGAACACTTGCAACTTGATGCTTTTGCACATAAGAAAAATTAACTCAGCTACCAGTAAATCCACAACCGGTTCCCACCTTTGAGAAGGAGAAAAAAAAAAATCTTCCTCTCCAGACACTTCCCCTAGAGGTCCAAGAAAAGCATGCGGGAAATGCACAGAAACACCAATATGCCTCATCAACACCATTCCCTCAAACCTCAGCTCTCATGCTAATGTGAGTTATTTCAAAGGATTTTGAAGGTTTTTACACTGATTACTGACATCAGGTTTATGTATAGCATAGACAACTCCGAAAAAGATGCCACAAATTACCTGATGCTTTATTTGCTGTTGCTCCTGCCAGGACTGTTACTCTGTTAAAAAAATGGACAGCTCAAACCAGAAAAATCACCTAAGGACACCATTAGCCACTATTTTATGGATTTCCCTATTTCAGGAGTAGAAACTAGTACGTTTTGTTTTGCTATACTGGTCTGTACAAGGGAACTTAAGGTGGGTTGGCACCTTGCTGTTGATCACACGGATCGCCTTTACATCTCCAAATGAGGAAGTCAAAACAGCCTGGTATGGCATGTACAAGGAGTGTAAGATGCAAGATGTGCGCTGACAAAGCCAGAAAGATAAATCTTTTCCATGTCTTTCCCCAGACTGAATAGATGAGGAGGCCTAACACTGTTTTTGCCTGTGACTAAGCTGAGCTGGTTTAATCAAGTGAAGGAAACGCTACTCACAGCAGAGAAGCTGTGGGCAGTGGATTCAGTCCTTTGGTCGCCATGAATATCAAACTCAGTGAAAATACTTGAAGAAAAATTATTAACTCTAGGGTGAGAGTGAGAACAGCTAACGCAGTTACTCTTCAACAAAGGCACAGAGTCTACTAATTCAAAAAAATTTGCAACTATGACTCTCAACAAGACTGAGCAACTGAAGTGATGCAGTGAAATATATCCATATAAGGCAGTTTAACAAACTCTTCAAAATACTGTATTCATATACTAAGTGAAACAGTCCTTTCCTGCACAGTCAGCTTACATGATACAAACTGACCTTTTAGGCAGTTTTGTAACTGCAAGAAGGAGGGAAAAAGTGGAGGATTTAATTTTAAAAATGGCAAGATTACACCATTATTTAATTTTATTATTTTTGCATTAAAAGGATACTTTTCAATTGTAAGTGAATGTTATGCTTTGCCTTACTGTCCATATTATTATTTTACAATGAGCCCTACAAACTGTAATGTCTGGGAGCACTGCAGGGCTTCACTTGGGAATCTTAACACTGAAGGAATACTATGTGCTGCTGGCAACAGTGGCCCCAAAGGACAAAGACAGGTTATAGCGATAGCCAGGGGATTCAACTCCCATGATTATGAATCCACAGTTAGTGATGGAATAAAGATATTCTGCAATATGTTCCAAATAAGGAAAATCTTGGCTTCAGTGCAATTCTAGGTAAAGCAAACTGCAGAGAAAAGTTTTTTCTATTAAAAAGTCCTTGTCACTAGCATCTTGGAAACCTAGCACAAAATGCCTTCTGGGGTTATGGGGAGTGAAACAGGGCTTGCAGAATAGAGTTGACAAAACATCAAGGAAGGCTTGAAGATTCTCCATGTCAGTAAAGTCGTACTAGGTATTACTGGCCACATGGCTGTGTGAAAAGCCATCTACTAGCACTTCATTGGTGGAAAAGAAATGGAAGGTTAAATTGCCCCTGTTAGAACTAAAAATTGCAGTTATTGGTATGGTTACACCTGAAATCACCACTCAAAGTCTGTTTTAAAGAAAATCTACAAAGTAGAAACTTTATAAAAATAAATCTTACTTTTAAAAAGAAAGGAAAAAGGAAGAGGGAGTTCTGCCTGCTGAATTTTTCCTGGAAGACTGTGGATGGCTGGAGAACAGGTAGGATTATCGCCACAGCAGCATTTAAGTAAAACCTAATTAATAGAGAGGGGAAGTGGTTTATTATTTGGACTGTTTAATGCTTTGAGTTATTTTTATTAACACCTACTTAACTCAAACACTGAGAGACACCTGGGAGAAATATCTAATCCATTTCGCATTTCAGTGAAGGACTGAGGAAGCTCATAATACGCATATGGGTCTTCCAAAGAACCTTTTAAGGAAAACAGGAGAGATCAGATTTAATATATCTGATACTTTTAAAAGGAAAAGGGTCCATAACCACAGTACCCTAAAGAAGTATGAAGGTCCCCACAGCTTCTTCCTTTTTTTTTTTTTCAGTACTTCAACAGGAAGATTTATAATGCAGGAGGACCCAACATCCTCTAACATTATCTCACAAGATAAGGACAGAGCAGGCTGCTACCCCACCACACCTACACATCAACACCTCCAGTACTACATTTTGCCACAGTAAGACATGTTTCACAGAAGTGTAAGAGCTCACCCTAACTAATCCAGTTGATTTCTCCTAGCAGTTTCTAAACTGGCATGTGCATTTTGATTGTAGGTTCAGAGTCACACACGTATAACAATCATTTCTGCAAGGGCAGGGTCAGGGTACGGCTAACAGCAGAGAGGAAAGAGGGGAGAAAAGGGTACTGGAAAGATAGTTAAAGATTCACAGTTTGGATTGTAAGAGAAAAATCTTTTAGTAGGACAGCATCAAACTAACTTGGCAAAAATGGATACAAAATATACAACAGTTTAAAGAATACAATGGAAATACTTAGCAATATTAAAAAACTGCTGGGCTAAGGATTAAATCCAGAGAAAAAGTAGAACAAACATAACTAAAACAGTACTCAACACCTACACTAACAAAACTTTACAAACCCTCTCGAAGGCAGAGATTCAGATATGAGATGAAACCAAGTCTCATATCTGGTCTAATGTTTAGCCTCAACCCAAAAACATGCACAGGTTAGAAACTGAAATCTGAAGTGTGTCTGTAGGTGGGGTAGACAGATACTGACAATTAAGTAGCAAGTGACATGTTTCTGAAGACATTATTGTTAATACGCATTCCTTCCCTCTGGCTGTGAGTATCTGGTAGAAGCTACATGCTTTCTAAAACATAAGACACTAAATAAAATAACCCCCCAAGTTATTAGGCCTGTTTCTCTAAATCACAGATCGAGACAGGATGAAGTATAAAAGCCAGGCACTACTAAAATGATAAAGATAGGGAATTACTACCATGATAACCATTTTACACTTCAGAGTTTCAACACTGAAACTTTGCGTGAACTTGCCCTACAGTGAATTTTATTGGCACTGCAGATGTCTCAGGCCAAGAGTTCAGAGCATCTAATAGAAAACTTGGATAATCAGAATCAAGTGCTCAAAACAATCCTGACACCAAACCAAACACAGAGATTTATTTACCAGTTACCTCAACAGGACTGCCAAGCAAGTGGCTTTCTTTTTCCAAAGCACCCAAGCTGTTTGGGTAACAGAGATGGGCCAGCTTGGCAGCTTCTCTTGTTATTCATGTGCAATTTACAGGAAGTCTGGTGCCTACTAACATCCAGTATTCTCAGCCTTCACTTTATACCAAGATCCTTGAATTAACCCCAGAAAGGTTTTGGTTGGTTTTTTGTTGTTTGGGTTTGGTTTGGGTTTTGTTTGGGTTTTTGTCCCCCTAAAAGCAGGCACAGAGCGTTTCTGTTTCCTTTGTCAGAGAAACAGCATTTTCTAATCAGTGTCCATTAAGGTAAATACGCCAGCTAGCATTGGCAGCTGTCACATTTCCCAAATTTTTCCCTTTGGACTCAAAGTTTGAAAAAGCATAGTAAAAAAATTTTACCAGTCATATATCATGTCTTAAGAACCTTCCATGATTTACCTTTCACAAAGAAGTCATATGGACAAATGTATTGGCACAAAACCAAAACACACAGGCACTCAAAAAGCCTGCAAGTTTAAGAGAAGTTTCCAACAGAGGTAACGGTAGGGTCTTCGTACATTTTATATTGTAGTAGAATTTTAATGTTTCTTACCTCAAGTGTTACTTCCTTGTAATCTGATCCTGCTTTCATACTGCTGCATTCTTACCCATTTCGGTACAGGGATACCATAAGTAGTTGCTAATATCAGAATCTCATTATGCTGTAAGACAAGACTGATCCTGAACAGCTGACTGTCTTGGTACATTGGCTTATTGTTAGCATCAGTATCTCTAAAAACATAATTAGGCCTTGCCTTTCTTATCAGCAATCACCTTCCTAAAATCCCGTGTTTTTACAAAGTCTTTGCCACTGATTTCACTCAGAATGTCTGTGTGGTAGGAAACGGGAGAGAGGAGTCTTCCATTTTGTCATTACACAGTCTTGCTCTTTGAGGTTTGAAGCAGGTGGAGTTTGTGTAACAGCTATAGATGAACAGTGAATGAGGAGGGATAAGTTCTAAACAGGCTGTGATTGTATTTCTGGGTGGGCTAGCATTGGGGTACCCCATCTGTGGAGCACAAACACCGCTCCATCCTATAGTATTCTGAAAACAAATAAACTACCAGTGCTTGCCCAAGAAGAACCTGTGAGGATAAACGTAATTACATCTTCAAAGAATAGGGTTCCAGAAGACTGAAAATGAGGACACATGAAAGGTACTGAGTAGATTAGTTAGCGCTGATTATCCTCTCCACACTACAAGAGCCAGAGTCCAGATGAAGGGAAAAAACCCCAGAAACATTGCCTGAAAAGACAGTAAAAGACTGTCCCACAATGAATACCCACAAGAGTACCAACCTCAGCTTTCATAAGCTTTTCTAAACCCAGTGACTGACTCTGCAGTTTTGCTAATTTCTTTTACTGGAGATACCTGTGTGAATCAGCTAAGTTACTGGTAATGCTCATAGCAGCAAGGAGAAAGAGAATAACAGGGAACTCAGATTTTCTTTTTAAGCAGTTCTAGTGTTTCAGATAGCCCAGTTTAATAATTTTTTTCAATTTGACAGCATTTTACATTCTCAGACATTTTTACTGACGGTCGAGTGAAAGGAAAACATGAGATAGAGTAATAAGGGGAGAGCCCTGAGACTCACTCCATTCAGAATCTACTGTGAAACGCCATTGAGCAACAATGGAAGAATTAGAGTTTCTAATTCAACAGTGTTTATTTCCTGGTGTTTTCACCATCCACCTTCTACATACAGATGACTGCTACCTACCAAATGCCAGAAAGGATCCTTATGAATCTATTGGGAAAATAATAATAAAGTCTGCAGATTTATGTTTTGCCCATAGGCATTTTAATATTTGTATCTACAATGACCTAGAGCATTTCATGTGGCTCACTCATGTCTACAAGCAGGTTGTTCTGCCCACCACTGCTTTTAGGAGTCCTAGATACTTCCTGAAGGAGCCATAAGAAGCAGATGTATCTTTCTTCTCAAATAATTAACCCAGGCCCAGGCTTCTCTTTCATGATGTAGCTGGAAGAGAAAGCAGTATAGGTGAGTGAGTGGAAAAGCACATAGCAAGAAAGCCATTGTCTGGGGGGGCAGGAGCCCAGCAGAGCTGAAGCCCAGCAGGAAGAGAATGGACTGAACTTGATCCTCTTCCACTCTCTTCCCCAGAATGTAACCTCTGCATTACCATGCAAGGAGCACTTTGCCACTCTGGGAGAAAAAAGTGTCTGCATTTTATGGAGTTGAAAGCTGCAACCATGCTCTGAGAATGGCTGCATGACCAGGAAGGAGATAAATACCATCTCATGCACTTCCAAGTAAACAGAGAAATGGTTATTGGGAAGTGTAATGTTAGTATCTTTGGTTCCTACAGATTTTAGGCACCTACAGGATTAGGTAACAGCTGAATAGGGATTTTGAGGATCTAACTGTTGGATTTAATCACCTAAATCCCACATCAGCATCTAAGGCCTTTTGTGGATCTAGGCCTTGGTCCAATAGGATCTATTGCTGAGAAACAGAGCAATGTCCTTTGTTAATAATAACAGTGAGGAGAATTACTGAAAAGCAAAGATACATCTTTTTCACCCTACGCTGGATGTAAAGAGAAATAAATGTATTTTCCAATCAGGCAAATAGAGATTAATCTCAATCTTTAGATCATCTGTAGTGCATAGCTTGCTATTTTTCTCAGGCCAACTAAAACAGCATGGAGAACTCCTCCAATCAGTTTCGCAATCAAGTTAACAGAATAGTCTTTATTCTTCATGTTAGCAAAATTCTTACAACCTCTGTTAAAACTAGTTTGTTGTTTCTTCAATTTTGTATGAGTCAGGAACACAAAAAATCAGTCTCTAAATAAATCTCAGAAACTAGTAAAAACAAAGCAAGTCCAGAGGGCAAAGCACTCATAAAACAACCAGACAGAACAAACAGGTAGAAATTTTTTTTTGCATAAAGTAACCCAGCTTGAAAGTTCTCGAAACCTAGCAATATAGTTTGGAGACATTCCCTTTAAATCAATTTTTAGTGAAATAAAGTAGAGGAGAAATAGACAAGCATCTTAATATGACAACAAACTGCTATCATTGTATTTATCCTAAGTTTCATGTGTTCTTTTTTGGAAGGGTCCTCAGCCCCCTGTTTATCAATATCTGAGCAGTTAAAAGAATTATGAAAATTTAATACAGGTAGAGGGCCAAACAGATGATGCATATTACAGCTGAAGCTTCTTCTAGCTTTTCCCCGAGTTCCCCAGCCTCCAAAACCTGATTGATTAAATAACCATTTCCAGCACGTTTGGAAATGTGTTCGTCAGAGCTCACTCTACAAAACTTTTTTGCAGGGAATAAAGACCAGGGATTTAAAAGTACTTCAACACTCAGCTGCATTTTGAAAATAAGATCATTGTGTTTAGATGCTTAAATAAAATGTATTCTTTTACTTAGGCAGGAACCCTTTAAAAAGTCTGAGATATGACATCATAAAGGGATCCTCAAAAGAGATACCCCCCTAAAACTAAATAAGTCTGTCAGGACAAGGAACATTGCCCCAGAAAGCTGAAGTTCAATGAGATGCATTCGTTTTGTTTGCCTCTGGTTTCAATGAACAGAGGCAACAAAAGCTATATTTTTTCTTATCCTCCTCTGAATGACAGAAATACTTTTCTACCAAATCTGCTAAAATACATGTTCTCAGTATTCAGACTCTTCAGACCCTTCTTGTTTCTGAGGAAAGGATCTTTTCACTGTTTGAAAGTGATCAAATTTCTTTAAAAGATTTGCAATTTTAAATAGAACTGTTTCCTAGGAAAAAAATTCCTTTTGTATATACTTCTACTTTTTCTCCTGGAGAAATATACTTACTGCATGAATAGAGGAAGAGGAGCACAGACTCTTTCCATGAACAGCACATGGGGCCAGATGGGATCCACCCGAGGGTACTGAGGGAACTGGTGGATGTGATTGCCAAGCCACTCTCCATCATCTATCAGTGGCCATGGTCAACCGGAGAGGTTCCAGATGACTGCAGGCTTGCTAATGTGATGCCCATCCATAAGAAGGGTCATAAGGAGGATCTGGGGAACTACAGGCCTGTTAGCCTGACCTCGATGCCAAGGAAGGTCATGGAGCAAGTCGTCTTTAGGACAATCACATGCCATGTCTGTGACAATCAGGGGATCGGGCCCAGCCAGCATGGGTTTGTGAAAGGTAAGTCCAGCCTGACCAACCTCATCTCTTTCTATGACCAGATGACCCGCCTGGTGGATGAAGGAAAGGCTGTTGGTGGAGTCTACCTCGACTTCAGCAAAGCCTTTGACATGGTCTCCCACAGCATTCTCCTGGAGAATCTGGC
>VWZZ01005000.1:3724-13923 GCA_013399095.1 Psophia crepitans
TCAGCTGTCTGGCAGCCAGCGCAGGTAAGGACCGGCCAGGGCCGCAGTGCGGGCTCCCCAAAGGGGCTATTTTTAGCCACCTCGGTTCCGCGGCCCCGCGGTGGGGAGGGACGGCAGGGGACGCGCCCGCAGCCAGCGCCACGGGGCAGGGCTCGCTGCAGCCCCCACAGACCCCCCCCCATCCCAGCCCACCCCACAGACAGGGCACACAAAGGCTTCTCCTTCAGTTCAGCGTTTAATGCCTTCGGCTACAAAACCTTCCAAGGAAACCCAAAACCTCGGAAAACAAACCGGAACGGTGGGACGGGGACGAGGCCCGGCCCCGAGCGACGCGCAGGCAGCAGGGCCTGGCGGGGCTCAGCGATGGCTGAAGAACCCCTGGGGGTAGTTGAACTTGAAGGGCTTCAGGCGCATGGGCCCCCTGGAAGAGGAGAGGAGGGAGACGCTGACCCACGGAGGGGGCAGGAAGCCCGCGGCACCCAGAGAAAGGGTCCCAGTGTCCCCCCCCCAGCTGCGGGGGGCAGAGCCCCACAGGTACCTAGAGGAGAAGCTTCAAGGTTGGCCCTGCTCTCCAGGAGGCCAGCGGTGCCACCAGGGTCCCTGCCAGCTCCCCGCTGCCCCAGGGCCCCCCCACGACGCCAGGCTCTCACCTGACCAAGCGCAGACACATCTTCTCCTGGGGAAACTCCTTGGGCCCCTCCACGCTGGGGTCGTGAGGCTCCGTCTCCAGATAGACGTCCAGCACCATGCAGAGACGCTGCAGCTGGTTGGTGAGGAGCTGGTAGCCCGGTTTGGGTCCCCACAGCTCCTTGTAGTACACGTTGACCTCGCTCTCCATGGCCTGGGCAGGGGCAGAGGGATCAGTACGGCGCAGCGCAGCCCCAGCCCTGCCCTCCCAGGACCCGCTGCTGCCTCCAGCAGGGCTCACAGGCCTGCCCAGCGCTGCCTGGCCACCAGCTGCCCCCAACCATGCGCCTGTCACAGAACCCCAGCCTGGTTTGGGTGGGAAGGGACCTCCCAGCCCACCCAGTGCCACCCCCTGCCGTGGGCAGGGACCCCCCCCACCAGCCCAGGCTGCCCAAAGCCGCATCCAAACTGGTCTTGAACTCTTCCAGGGATCCAGGGGCAGCCACAGCTTCTCGGGGCACCCTGTGCCAGGGCCTCAGCACCCTCCCAGGGAAGGATTGCTGCCTCCCAGCTCAGCTCCAGCTCCCCTCCTGCAGCTTCAGGCCCTTCCCCTCGGCCTGCCCCTCCCTGCCCTGCAACCAGCCCCTCTCCAGCTTTCCTGCAGCCCCTGCAGGCACTGCCAGGGGCTCCAAGGGCTCCCCGCAGCCTTCTCTGCTCCAGGCTGGACAAGCCCAGCTCCCTCAGCCTGTCTCCAGAGCAGAGGGGCTCCAGCCCTCGCAGCATCTCTGTGGCCTCCTCTGGACTTGCTCCAGCAGCTCCATGTCCCTCCTGCCCTGGGGCCCCCCGAGCTGGAGGCAGCACTGCAGGGGGGTCTCAGCAGAGCGGGGCAGAGGGGCAGAATCCCCTCCCTGGCCCTGCTGCCCACACTGGGTTTGGTGCAGCCCAGGACACGGGGGGCTCTCTGGGCTGCCAGCGCACACTGCCGGCTCACGGTGAGCTTCTCATCAACCAGCACCCCCAAGTCGTCCTCCTCAGAGCTGCTCTCCATCCATTCCCCGCCCCGCCTTGAGCTGTGCTTGGGGACACAGAACCACTGGGAACACCCCCAAAAAGCCAGCGGTTCTCCCGCCTCCTCTCCCACCACCCTGAGTTACCCGAATATTGTCATCGTTGCTGCCGGTTCGCTCTCCCTTCCAGTTCAGGCACAGGCTGAAGATGGGCGGCAGCGTAGCGTACCCGGGGTTGACGACCACGGCAGCCTGGAGCTTGGCTGAGCAGGGCAGGGAAGAAACGTTACCCACAGCCCACGGGGCCTCCCACCCCGGGGGAGTCCGGTGAGGGAATCAGCGACTGCCGGGGAAGGAAACACCTACCTGTTCCCCTTTCTATCAGGGCCATGTAATAGAGATGAGTGTCTTCAGCCAAGCCGGCCTCTATGACATCTTTAGTGTAGGGGAGCTCCTGTGAGGAGGGAGAAGAGGAGTGAGCAGCTGCCGGGGCCGCGCAGGAGCTGGGAGGGACACGGCCTCGCGTTCGGCGCCTACCGCGTAATCTTCGTAGGGAACGGCAGCCCACTTCACCAGGCGCGAGACGATCTTGGTTGGGAAGAGATGCTGGCACTCGCTGGAGACCGGCACAACGCCGTGCTCTGAAACCAAGGACCAGGCACCTCAGCAGGGCTGGGGCCAGGGTGGGGAAGCTCCAGGTGGCCACAAAACCAGGACCTGGGCACATCGTCACCCTTCTGACACCTTTGTCCGGTGCCCACCGGAGCTCAGGGCCTCAGCAGCGCACAGCCGGCCCGCTCTACAGGCGCACGACCCCCGCGCGGGTGTGCGGTTCAGCTCCCACCACGGCCCAAACTGGTTCCCAGCACAGGGACAGCCAGTCCCAAAGGGGTGCTGGGCATGGAGAGGGGGCACAGCCTTCCTCCCCCTCCCAAAACAGGGTGCCCCTCGGAGCCCCGCTACCACCACCGGCATCAGGGATGACTGGGAAGGCTGGGAGCGGCGCTGCAGAGCTGTAGCACCATTAAAGGTGACATCAGTCAGCTCCTGCACAAGGGGACCCTCCTACTGCACCCCCCCGTCCCCAGGCTCACCGAGCGACGCAAACTGCTTGTGGAGAGCCAGGCGGGACTGCAGCCTCGTCCGCAGCAGCTTCACGGTCAGCTCCATGTGGCTGGCGCTCAGCGAGTTGTCCGCGGTGACCATGTGCTGTGGGTAGGAGGGACTGTCACCATCAGCGCCAGCCTGGGGGCCCCCACTGGGGATCCCCTGCTCCAGGAGCCACCCACAGGGACAGGCACGTGCTCGAGTGGGTGCTCAGTGCCTGTAACAGGGCTCAGACTGAGGGCAGACCTGATGGCTCTCTGCAGCTCCCTGACAGGAGGGGTGGGCAGGGGGGGTTGGTCTCTGCTCCCCAGCACCAAGGGGTGGGACAAGAGGGAACGGTCCCAAATGGCTCCCGGGGAGGGTCAGGGTGGAGCTTGGGGAAAATCCCTTCCCCGACAGAGGGGTCAGGGCTGGGGACAGGCTGCCCAGGGAGGGGGGAGTCCCTGTCCCTGGGGGGGTTCAACCAGCGTGTGGCCGTGGCACTGTGGGACAGGAGCCATGGGGGGATGGGCTGCCGGTTGGACTCGATGATCTTTGAGGTCTTTTCCAACCTCAAACATTCTGTGATTCCATGACTACCACCCATGGGAGACAAAACATGGTGGCGCAGCCCCACCGCCCACATTCAGCGCAGCTGAGCCTGTCCCAGCCAAGCGTGCGCTGTGGTTTGGTGCCGGTCTGGGGGGACGGGACAGGACGAGCGTCCCCAAACCCTCCCCAAACCCCAGCTCGATGTTCTGGGGGAAGAGGGAAGGGGGTGTGACGTGCCTGAGGCTGATCCTTGGGGAAATGCAGGCCACCCAGCTTCTGTACCCACACATAGGGGTGCCCCAGCTCTGTCACGTAGTCGCTCAAGGTCAGGATGCTGTGGGGACAACGAGGAAGGGTTACGCCATGCAAGACCTCCCTTCCCTGTCCCCCCACCACCCAGCTCAGGGAGAGCACTGCACCCCAAGCCGTGCCCAGTGAGCCCACCCCATGCTGCCAGGCAGGACACTGGCCTCCCAGCACGGAGCCCTCCCTGACCAGCCGGGGACGGACGCGCCGTGCCGGGAGCGGGGCGCTCGCACCAAAGCTGCCCCAGAGCCCGACTCACCCCACTTTATCAAACTGGAACTGGTTGGCCGGGTTGGGGGTTTTCCTCCCATGGTCTCCCGGATAAAGGCAGTTGAGGAGGGCGTCTGGGGAGAGCAGGTCACTGCCAGGAGGAGGGAAGAAGTCAGTCAGCAGCAGCCTGGGCGCCACGTCGCCCTGGGGTGATCACTAACAGGTTTGGAGCCCAGAGAAAGAGATTACAAGCTCCACGAGTTCAGTTTCAAGACCAGAATGGCTTTCCCCTAGTTCCACTCCAAAAGGAGATCTGTCTCCTCCCTGGTTGTGAATATTTTAATAAAAAAATAAATCACAGGGCAGCAGCTCCGGGTTTCCCAGGCAGCTCCAGTGCAGGAACTCCAACACCCGCTGATGTGCGTGGAGAAAGCGTGGCCAGGGCACGGCCTGCGGGCTGTGTGCCACCCAACAACCTCCAGCAGAGGAATTCTGCTCAACAGAATAAAGCTCTTCACGTCTGGCTGTACTCACAAGCCTGACTGAGGGCTGTAGGATTTGGGGTTTGGCTCAAGCTGCAGAGGAGGGAGCACCCTGCACGGGAACCCTGCGGAGAGACTAACTGCTGTCACAGAGGGTTTTGGGTACCGACAGGGACAAAGAGAATCCCAAGAGGGTTGGGAGGCTCATACGGGACAGGCTGGGAGGCAGTATCTGCTGCCAGGTAGCCCCTCTCCCACCTCCCCCCTCCTCAGGCACCTCCTCCTGGCCCGGGAATTGCCACCAGAGAGCTGGGCGCAGACTGGAGCTCCCTGGGCAGGCTCCTCACGTGGATCAAGCTCCGGCGGGCTCTGGGGAGCCCAGGGAGAAGCAGCCGCAGCTCCGGCGCTCAAGACAAGGTGACCTGCAGAGCAAGCAGGTGAAGGGGGAGGAACGCAGCTTGGCTGCAAGACTGAATGCGACAAGGAGGAGAGGTTCTCCCCAGCTCCTGACAGTTCTGGCACCGTTCCCCCAAGAGGTTCCCAACCCCCCTGCTCCTGGCTTGTCCCAACAAAGGCAGAGGAGGAGGAGGATGCCCGGGAGGGCCCTGGAGCTAAGGGGAAGGATAGCGCAGGGCATGGGAGGGGAGCATCTTGAACGTGCTCCCCAGAGGCAGATATGAGACAGATAGGGGACAGATACGAGACAGATAGGGGACAGATACGGACCTCATCAGGGTCTGCTTTGCCAAAGCACAAGCAGGACAGCACTCAAACTGCAGCTCTGCACAAAAGACCCTTAAGGTGCTCCAGGCAAGGTGGGGTAAGGGACTGAGGTTGAAACCTCACTGGCCAGGGGCAGGCAGCTGGGCACGGAGCACCCCTGGCCCACCGGGCACAGGAGCTACGGCTCGGGAGAGGGACACGGCCACCGTGCGCTGCCCTCAGTGCTACACGGGCCACGCAGGACACCAGGGCAGGGCGTTCGGGGCCAGCGGAGGGGTCGCTCCACGCCCAGCACCCCTGGGGTTCTCCTCACCCAGCGCTGATGGCGGTTGTCATCTCGACGGCAGTGGTGACCTTGGCTTTCACCGTCATGACGTTGAGGTTCATCAGGTAGTGGAAGGTGAGGTGAAGCACGTTCTCATCTGCACCAACAGAGGAAGGGCACCGCTGCTGCGCGCTCTAGCTCGGAGCGCTCTGCAGAGGGGGACATACGCGCCCCCCCGCCAGGACAACAGCAAATGGGGCAGAGGGACAACGTGGGGAGTAACTGGCAGCCCCCAACGCCATCCCATCAGCGTTTGCCAGGCTGGATCAGGGTCAGAGCCGTGACCCTCTCACACTAAACAAAAGCTCCCGACTGGACGGGGCTGCTCCCGGAGCTGCCGTCACATCCCCTCGTGCCTCCTGCCAAGGGCCACCAGACCCCGCTCACCTTTGCACTTCAGGTCGACAGTGACGGACAAAGGGTGCCGCTTGAGCATCTCCTTGCGCTTGTCATCCAGCTGCACGCCAAGGGTGGGCCTGCGCCGCTTCTGGGGAGGGCGAAACAGCTGCCAGCCCCTCTCCTCCCGCTCCTCGGCCACCCGCGGCCCTCACCCTCCTCTCCCACTGCTCTTTCCTTCCAGTCTAGTTCCCCACCCCCCCCCAGTGCCACAGCCACCAGGCGCTGCTGCTGGGGAGCGAATCTCCCGTGGGCTTCGACACCGAGGGCAGCCAGCACCTCTGGCCTCTCCCCAGCATCCAGCAGGTACCACCCGTAGGACCAGAACGCTGCCCCAAGGGAGGCAGAAGGGCGGTGGATCCCCCCGTGCCGGACGCCAGCCTCCCCGGCCCGAAGCTATTTATACAAAGTGGAACAGCTCCAGCCGGATTGCTGCAAGGGATGCGAGCGCGGAGGGACGTGAGCGGGGCAGATTTGTACCCTGGCTCTCCTGCATTCGGGCCAGAAGCTGGGAATGGCACCTCTCTCCTCCCAAGGAACAGCTCGATTTAACATCAGTGCACCCACACACACACACTCACAGCGTGTGGGGACCAGTTCCCAGACCCCCTCAGGCCCAGCTCCCCCAGCACCTCCCAGTTAGCAGGCCCAGATCATTTTGCCCGTGATACGGCGTTGGGAGAGGACCCGGAAAGGGATGACGCTATCCCTTACCGTGGTCTGCTCCTCCTCCGCGTCCGAATCGCTTTCGTCGTCTGTGCAAAGAGCAGGGTGTAAGCGGGGGCCACCCGGGGCTCAGCAGTTTCCTCCCCACCCAGCAGGACTACCAGCCCTCCCTCCCAGACCACAGCTCCCCCAGCCACCACCGTCCCCCCAAAAGCAGGACCCTAGCAGGATGCAGACGCACGGGAACACATCCCCATTACTAGGGGATGCTCCAACAGACGAGGGGCTGTGAACATCTCTCAGGAAGGACTTGGGGCAGAGGGGATCAGCTGCAAGGGACTTTGGCCAGGCACCTTCCAACCTCAGCACCCACCCCAGCACCCACCCAGCTCCTCCACCCGACTCCTCTGCCTGCGACACCACCCCAACTCACCCTGCGAGTCCTCGGGCGGCTTGTACAGGGCTTTGGCTTCTTCTACGCTCCCTTCAATGGCCACCACAAGCTTCTTATCTATGGAGGAGACGTGAAAACTAAGCTAGGAACCCCGCTTCTGTATGGGAAAAGGAGTCAGAGCGGCCCTGCCCCAGAAATCTCCCACTTCATCGCTGCAGGAGGAAGAGCTCCGTGGCAGAGGAAGCTCAAAGGAAGGCTCAGTGGGAAGCGGCAGCTGTCTGGAGGGCTCCGTGGGGCTGGATCTCCCTGGTAGGATGGGATCAGTGGAGGGAAAATGCTGGATTTGGAGGGACTATCCTTGGAAATTGGAAAGGTCAAATCTTTATCGAGAGCCCAGAGGGGTTGGGGTCTGGCTGGCACGAGCAGCGAGTGAGGTGCTGGGCCGTCAGGGCTGCATGTGGGACCGCAGCTCTCCCACTACGCTACAGCCCTCTGCACGCAGGAGATGCGGACAGGACAGTCCAGGGGACGCCGAGCCCTGCTGGGAAATCCCTCCTGACTCAGGGAGGCTTCAGAAAGCCCCCCCCAGAACGCAAAGCTGCCCGAGGAGGCGAGGGCTTTCAGGCGTGCTGCGGGGAAAGGCCTTTGCGAGGGTGACAGCTCTTGGGAGGCCGTGTCAGCACCGAGCCGGCTCACAGGGGGCAGGGATGTCCCTGCCGACCTTGAGAAGGGGGAGTATGAGTGGGAAGTGAGCTTCCCAAGCAGTTCTTCCAGCAAGGGAGCTGAGCAAACAAGGTTTCAAATGCTGCTGCCTCACTGCGCTGAACCCAGGGTCGCCGCGTTGCTCTGGGCTCAGCAGAATCCGGCAGCAGAGCGGACGGGACGAAAGGGACCTCCCAAAGCGTCCCCAAAGCAGCGCCTGGAGTGAAATCTGGCCCGCGGAGGGAGCGCTGCCACCCCCTAAGGCAGTGACAGCCCCCCGCAGCGTCACCGAGGACCGCGCTCCCCCCTCGGCGCTCACCGCAGGCCTGGCCGTAGGCGCTGGCTTGAACAAAGAGAACGTAGAGAGGCGGCGGGAGGTGGCGGGCGGTCTCGTACTGCTTGTGCGCCTGGTCGAAGGGCATGAAGAGATACTCCTGGACGGGCAGGGAGGCCTGGGGGAACAGCAGGGCTGAGCGGCGGCACCAGGAGCAGAATGCTCGGCCCTCCTCCCCCCCAAGCTGGGAAGCGGGACACTGGAAACCAGCACAGCGGCCATGGTGCAGGTTAAAGGCAGCCACGGGCACAGCGACCCCCCAGGGAAGGGCTGGCAGCGCTCCTTCACTGGAAAACTTTGGGATCTGAAAATAACCCAGTTCTTTCTCCTGTTCTTCCCTCCCCAGGCAGCCACCAGGGGCTGGAAGTGCGTATCGCTCTCCGGGGAAAGGCCCGTTTAGCGACTCCTCCAGCCGCAGCTCCGCAGGAACTGCCGCATAAACAAGGAGGCTCCGGAGGAGTCTCGGCACGAGGCAGACCCACCCCTCGCCCGCACCGGGAACAAACCGTCTCCCAAGCAGAATCGGCCCAGGCATTGCACCTAACAGAGCCCTCAGAGCGTGACCTCAGCCTTCTCCCCTTCCTGCAGAGCTCCGGTACCTGCATGATGCTGTTGAGCCGAGGCTGGAGGCTGCTCAGATATTCCTTCTTCACCTCGATCTCCTTCAGGATCTTCTCCTTGCTGGTCAGGCACTCCTTGTACCTCTCTGCCAGCCTAGGGGTGGGAATTCAGTTACTGGCACACCTCACAGCTACAAAACCTGCCTGGGTCACGGGCCCCAGCTCTCCTGGCCTGACTGCAGTCACTGCAGGAACCCGGAGAGCTCAGACACGGTGACAGATGAAGAGCTCTTAACGCCACGGGCAAGTGGAAGCAGAAAGGAACTGATCAGAGCTGGAAAATGAGCAGGGAGAGAAAACGGAAGCTCAGCCTCGCGTTGCGCTCCGAAAAGGGACGGCAACCAGACCCTCCCTCAGCTCTGCTCCCACCAGCCACACCGACAGAGCCCTGCCGACCTCGCTAAGCTCCTGAGGAGGCTTTTCCACTTCGTATCACCAGAGTCACTTCATGTCACATCAACTCCTTGGTCAAACTCATGAGAGTCGAGGTTTAATACACTAGCAAGTGCTCCTCTGAAACTGGGTGGAAAGCCCAGGAAAATGCAAGTTTGCCAGGACACCCCCGAGCCCTGGACACACTCGCGTTTGGGGAGAACACCTTAAACCCAGTCATCGCTGCTGCCTGCAAGCTCTCACCCAGCAGGAGCGGGGACCCTGCTCCCCGCCAGATGACAGCACCCACGGGTCAGGCCCAGTTCCGTTCCTCTTTGCCCCTTACGCAGTTTGCAATAAACAACCATTTTTAGGGAGAACCCTCCAGAGACCTCCAGCCATCCGGAGAGGATCTGGAGGATCTCGGCTGCAGCGCGAGGGGGTGCCTGCCACCAGGCAAAAGAAGCCGGGTGTGATGTGAAGGGTGTGGGAGAGGCACAGTCCGAGGCGTTAGAGCCAAGCAGCACCTCCTGCCAGGTTCAGGCTGATCCTTCCGGAACGCCAGGCTCACTGCCTGGCTGAAAAAGCCGTGGGGCTGCTATTAAAGGGCAGGAGCGCTGGGTCACGTTTGATTTTCTGCACGGTGCAGGAAAGGACAGAGCAGCTGAGGGACCGGGGGGTCAGAGCCTGCGCTGAGCCGGTGGCTGCCAGCGTCAGGACACCAGCACCCGTCACAGGGCGGCGCGGCAGAGACCGGCGCTGCGCAGGCAGCTCCCCACCGTGGCAAACAGGAGCACAGGCCGGAGCGGCCGCTGCGCCAGGGCTGCATCACTACGCCGAGCCGGCTTCGTGCTGCTCTCACGGCGCAGGAAAAACAGCGATCGCTTCGCCCTGGGTGGCATGTCTCACAGGACCAGGGTTGGGTGCAAGCACATAACTGCCCACCCTTCACCATCACCCCAAGGGCGGGCAGCGTCCCCGTCCCCTGCTGCGAGAGGGTGTCCGTCCCCAGTCAGACAGCAGGGAAATAACAAGCTATAAAATAAATTTTTTTCCTTTGATACCCAAGAGCCAGCGCTGACGTTTAACGTCTTTGTTGGTAACACAGGCAGTGGGATGGAGGGCACCCTCAGCAGTTTGCCAACGACACCGAGCTGTGTGGTGGGTTGATACGCTGGAGGGAAGGGATGGCGTCCTGAGGGACCTGGGCAGGCTGGAGAGGTGGGACCTCACAAACCACATGGAGTTCAACAAGGCCAAGGGCAAGGTCCTGCACGTGGGTTGGGGCAATCCCAAGCACAGCTCCAGGCTGAGCGGGGAATGGATGGAGAGCAGCCCCCAGGAGAAGGGCTTGGGGTGCTGGGTGATGAGAAGCTCACCATGAGCCGGCAGTGTGC
>VWZZ01005004.1:24674-34800 GCA_013399095.1 Psophia crepitans
GTCGCTGTTGAGCATCACCGAGCGCACCGTCATGGCTTTCTCCTGGCCGCCCTCACCGGTGGGGGCCGGGCCGGGAAGGGGCTCGCGGCTGACCATGGCTCAGGGCCCCGGGGCTGCTGCCCTGCGGCAGGGTGCTGCGGCGGGNCTCCCCACCGTCTGTGGCAGCCCATGGTCCCACCGCCGTGCGCCCCAGCTCAGAGCCGCCAGCAGCGGGCTGCCCGGGGCGCCAGGTGCCGGCCGTCGCTGCCCATGGCTGCTGGGCTTCGGACCTGCGGGGACAGAGAGAGGTCCGTCAGCCCTGGCCCTGCCCGCCCCCGCGCTCCCTCCCCGCCCCGCCATCACGAAACGCGAAGAGACAAGCTTTGATCTCCGGTGCTGCCTCTTCAGCACAAAGAGAGAAGGAAAAAAAGAACCCCCTTTAGCATAAACACGTTACGAGTTCACAGCTCAAATCAAGCAGAAGCAGCTGTTAAAAATAGCTCTGCCTCGCTGGGGCTGGTGCCTCGCGTTCGCAGGGCGCCGGCAGCGGGAGGGCAGGCACGGGGGGCTGCTGCACGTGGGCAGGGGCAGAGCTGGGCTGGGCACGGGGGGCTGCTGTGTGGGACGGATGGACACGGGGCACCCGCTGTACGCAGGGCGCCAGCTCTGCGTGGGGCGGGACGAGGTGTGGGGCGCCCCACCTGTGTGGGGCACGGCTGGAGTGGGCACAGGACCTGTCATGTGTGGGGCAGGGCCACGCTGGGCACAGGGGACCCATCACGTGTGGGACATGCCTGGAGTGGGCACAGGGGACCTGCTGCGTGCGGAGCATGTCTGGACTGGGCACAGGGCCCCATCCTGCCCACAGCACCCACCAGAGGTGCAGCAGGGCTGGCAGGGCTGCATGTGTGGGACACCAGCTCTGTGGGCAGGGGGCAAGACTGTGGCTCGGGGTCTGAGCCGCCTCAGGTGTGTGAGAACCCGCCGAGAGGGAGAACAGGCACCGGGGCTGAGATGGTGACTTTGGCGAGGCTGGGGATCGCTGCCTCCCCCTCATCATGGAGAAGGGCGGGTGCTGGTGTCTCTCCAGCTCTCAGCCCCAGCTCTGCCGCAGGGCTGTGGCTCGTGAGGGCTGTGGTGCGGGTGCCTCTGGAGAGCGAGGTCTCCCTGGAGCATCGTACCTTCTGCGATCGTGCGGCCCCTGGCAGCCTGCCCCCCGCGCCGGCTGCAGCTGCTGCCCACCCTGCCTCGCGCGCAGGCATGCAGCACGGCGCCCGCTCACACGGCTGCCGCCGGGACCGGGCTGCAGGGCTGAGGCCACAGCTCGTGCCTGGGGACGCATCCCTGACACCGACAGTGCTTCCTGGGTGGCACAGGGCAGCACCCGGTGGGTGGCCCTACCCCTGAGCAGAGGCTCTTGCCCAGATCACACCCAGCCACGTCCCCGTCCTTGCCATCGTCCCCCGTCCCTGCGGGACAGCTATGTTAGCGCACAGCTATGCGGGGCTGCTCCTCCCTGCACAGGCAGGGCAAACCTTCCCCTGCAGCACGGTCCTGGCCGTACCACCCCTGCCAGCACCAAGCCCCCACGCCCACCTTGCTCTGCCTGGCCCACCCTGGCCACTGGCTGCTGGCCTGGCTGTCACACTGCCCGGGCACAGGACACTGTGAAGCACAGGGCATGCACCGGGGGCCGGCCCCAGGTGCCCCCAGGGTGCAGAGGACCCTGAAGTTCCTTTCAGAAAGCAGCACCAGGGAGAGACAGAGATGCCACCCCAGTGGGCAGCAGCGCTGCGTTGCTCGGAGATTCAGCCTCCCAGCACTCAAGGTCTGCGAACACCCAGAGGTACCTGCAGCGCAGGCGAGGAGTGGAGCAACATGGGCTCCCCCATGGCACGGGCTCACCCCCTCACACCGCGCCGTGTCCCCCATCCCACAGCATTGTGACCCCCATCCCGGACCACATCCCACCGCTCCCCCAGTGCCGCCGCACCCTCTTCGGCATGCCAAGACGGGAGCCTTGCTTGCTCCGGGGCCCTGCGGCCCTCGCTGTGGATGGACGCGTGGCCGCAGCCAGCCCCCCAGCCCCCCTTGCCGTCTTGCCTTGTTCCCGCTGTAGCGAAGCGGCTGACTCAGCACAGCGGCCTGGAGTCGCCCTGCGCTGGTAACGAGCAAACTTCCCGAGTGCTGAGCATGCCGGTGCCTGCTGCCTCCCCAGGCCCCAGCAAGCCGCTGACCCAGCGGAGCGGGGGCTCACGCCACCCGCCCGGCGCCCGCCCCAGCACCACGCGCCCCAGCGCCTCCACAGCCCCGCACGGTGTTAGTCGGGATGCTGCTCCACGCGCCACCCAGCCGCCCGGCGCTTTCCTGCCCGAGCTTGGAGCCGTGCCCAGACACCGGGAGATGTTTGTGAGGCAGGACGCGGCAGAGACGCAGCGGAGGAACGGGGCACCTCGTTAGTATGGACAGCAACAGGCGGAGGAGAGAGCTGGCTTGGGGACGGAGCCAGCACCGCCTGCCCTGTGCCCTGCGCTCGCTGCAGCCTGCGCAGCCGCCCAGGAGGAGCCCAGGAGGGGCAGCCCCACGTTCACGCCTGCCAGCGGGCACCTGGCCTGGGGCTGGGACCCTGCCGGCACCCCCATGGGACAGGGCAGAGCCTGCCAGGACAGCAAGGGGCTGCGGGGCGAGCCCCTCGCCAAGGCCCTGCTGCAGCCACGGCGTCACCTCTCCCTGCTCACGCTGCCGTGACAGCCAGTGCCCGGAGCTTGGTGCCCCCCACCCAGGTCCCGCTTCAGCATCCCCCGCTACGTCTGTGCCAGGGAGGGCCACATGCCGAGTGGCAGAAGGAGGCCAGCTGGCACGTCCCCTTGCTGGACCGGCCTCCGGAGCATGGCTTGGGACCAGCGCAGCCAGGCTGAGCGCTCCCGGAGGGCAGCCAGCGTGCGGCCAGCCTGCTCCGGAGGTTTCCTTAACGAGCACTAGCGGGCACAGGGCAGAGGGTGCCGTGAACCGCTCCAACAGCCAAGCACGGGGCAGGAACGCCCCAGGCACGGCCCGAGCACAGAGGCAGCCTGCGCGAGCCCACGGGGGAGCCAGGCGGGACCTGGCTGAGCCACAGCCGCTGGCAGGGCGAGACGAGGCCGCTCCACGGCCTACGCAGCAAAGGCGATGCTGTCAGTCAGCAGGGCCTCTGCCGCGGCACCCTCTGCCTCCCGAACCGCACCGCTGAAGAGATCAGAGACAAGCCACAAGGACAAAGAAAAAGTCTATAAATTATACATGCACTAACTCCATTTGGGAACAGCTCTGAGGATGTCAAACACCCAAAGCTAGGACCCTCCCACTCGTTAGATTTACTGCCACGCTGGGGTGCCGCTTGCAGCGTGCCAGCAGCTTTGGGTGCTGATAACGAGTCCTGCTGTAGGATGGAATCAGGACTGTGCAACCCAGCGGCTGCAGTATCTGATGGGCTCCCCGGCACTGCACCTGCAGCCGAGGCAGCCGCTCTGCCCACGGGCCTGTCTGGAAGCACGGCTCCAGGGACGTTCTGAATGCACGGGAAGCACCAGAAGGGGCTGTGCAGGAAGCACAGGCACCCAGCACCCAGCCGCACCAGCACTTCCCAGCTGCTGTCTCCAAGCACGCTTACTGGGAAATGGCACCCGGCAGCCCAGTCCTGGGGCCACAGGCTCACCCAGGCGCCCCACGTGTTTGACTACGCCAGCCGACACACCACACATCCGGCATGCAGCCGCGCTCCCTACTCGCCTCCCTGTGCCCCACCGGCTTCCCCATGGGCACCCCAGTACAGGGACCTGGGCTGGGCAGACCAGAGGAGCAGGAGTAGGGGTGTCTCCCGCTAACGCTGCCCTGCCCCAGACCAAGGTACACAGGGGCCTGGCCATTCCTGCAGTGCCGAGGGCTGTCGGGAGGGCAGCGCTGTGAAGCCAGTGCCATCCCTGTTGGCCTGAGGTCCCGAACCTGCAGCAGCCCCTCCCGGGGTCTGGTCCGCCAGGACCCCAGGGCTGTGTCAGCTCCTGTCTCCCAGGGGACGACGGGGACTGAGGACAGAGGCAGACAGGGGAGGGCATGGCTGAAGGAGACCCATCCTAGCTACCGTGTCACGGCTGATGCTCGTCCAGGGGCGCTTGGTGCCGGTGGCTCTCAGGGGATCCCCACTAGTGAGGGGCAGCGGGGAGCCGCGCCCACCCGTCCGCTAGAGCTCGGCTGGAGCGATCTCCTGAGCCCGAAGCGGGAGCAGGGGCTGAGCCCTGGTGCTCTGCTCCCGCTGTCCCACTGGGCTCTGCGCCGGCAGAACAGGACGTTGGGCTCCAGCCAGGGCGCGTCGGTGGAGAGCAGCCTCTGGAGAGCCCGACTGCGTGGGACGGGGCAGCGGCAGAGCCTTGGCGTGGTGGGGCCAGGAGGGCATGGAGATGCTGGCACCGGCCGGGGGCAGCAGCACGGCAACAGGCTCGGAGCTTGACCAGTAACAGCTGAAAGACAGCAGCATGTACCAGTCACGCCAGTCAGCACAGGGCCAAGGAGCACACGGCTCATCAAACCAATTTGCTGTCTGTTTTGATGAGGTTCCAAGTTTGGTTGATGAAGGTGAAAGCCTCGATGGAGCAGACTTGGATTTCTGTGAGGCATTTGACATTTTGACGAAGAAAGCAGAATAACACGAAAGCAATGCGGCACACATTAAACGGATTAAAAACGGGCTGACCAGCATGTCTCAAAGTGTAATCGTCCAGTGATCACCACCAATTAGCCGTGCTTCTGCCCAGGTCCTGCGGAGGGGCAGCTGGGCCCCGCGTGGGCGCTGGCCGTCTTTGACCTCGCCAAAAACTCGGCACTGAGAAAATGTGCGGATTATAGCAAGGCTGAGAGAAGAGCAAGGAAGGCAAAAGACAAACGCCGAGCCACGGGAGGAGCACGGAGCAGACGCTGTGCAGGAGGGGTCTGTGCTGTGGGAGCCTCAGGCTCCTCTCCGGTCGAGCAAGCAAAGCACAGCAAAACACGGCGGCACCCCCTCAGGGGTCAGCGCACTCAGAGGAGCAACTTTCTGAAAACACGGGGCCAGCCAGCACAAGAGCAACTTGGAAAGGATTTGCACAGTGGTGGATCCTCCGTCTTGGCAATTTTTTAAGGTCTGAGTGTTTTTCTCCTCTAGTTCATACAGGAATTGCGAGCGCATGAATAAGGTGAGACAGCAGGTCACAGCAGATGATGTACAGATAAAACCAGACAATGCCACTATAGTGCTGTAGATGACACAAGTGCTTCGGCGGTGGGCTCTCCGGTTCAGCTGGATGCTCGGCGCAGTTGGGAACGATGCCTCCTCCACTGAGTGGAGCCACGGAAGTATGAGGGACCGCTTCCTATGGCCTGGCCACAGACACCGCGGAACTTCAGGTGCCACCTCCCAGCCAGTCCTCAAGCTGCCCTCACTCCCCGCAAACATGAAATAACTCCTCAGAGCGACAGGGATTTGTGAGCAGTGCTGGGGGCCTGAATCACACATCAGCCTGGCTGCCATCCCCAGCCTGGAGCCCTGGGATCCATGAACCTCTCGCATCACTTCAGATGGTGAGACTCAAAACCTGGTCCTGCATCGGCAGCCTGTGCTTTGCTGGTGCACGGTCAGCTGCTCCTGCAGCCCGTAAGGGGCTGTGAGCCTCCCCGTGGAGGGCCAGCGGCCCGTGGCCGGGTCACTCCTCTTTGGCCAGTCCTGACTGACGGTGAATTCTGTGAGAGGGAGGCACTAAACCTGCCAGGTTTGTACCTTAAGGCTCATCTCTGATGGGCTGCAGGGTTGGCCCCAGAGGAACAGAGCCCTGTTGCACAGCATCCTGTCCAGAAAGTTACCTGCATCCCCGCAAAATACTGCAGAGTGGAGAGAGAGCCTCCAGCTGCCTGCTGCCTCTGCCTCCTCCTCTTCCTCCAGGGCAGCAAGGCCCGGCTCAGCTCTTCCTCCTGACTCAGTGGACATCGGTGTCCTGTGGGAGGGACCCCAGGCACAGCCATGGAACAGCAGGACTACAGGCACCGACCGGTCCAGCTGCCCCTCACACCCGGGAACGTGCTTCGCCCCCAGCCAGCTTTGGCCCTTTTTCCACCCATCCTCCACCTCGTCCTCCTGGAAATGTCTGTGGCAGAGGGAAAACCAGAGCAGACACATAAATCTTCTCCTCAAGACGCAGGAAGCCAGGAGATTAGATTTATGAGCGAGGAAGTTATATTCTCCTGGAACTGCAGAAGAGAACAGCTAATTACCCAGCTCCACTCACTGGGTACGAGGACTTCTCTTGGGACAAAACCTCTGCTTTTCCTGGTCTCTGGACAGGAAAGAGGTGCTGCTGGTGCTGAGAGGGGTGGCACTGGAGGATGAAGCATTTGCTCCCGGCAGAGGACCGGGCAGGAGCCAGGTTCACGACACGTGTCACAGCAGCACAGCTTAATCCCTCTTTGGCTCTGAGAGGACTTGACACGTTTGTACTCGGATCGGAGCATCTGTGGGACCTGAGGACGGAGGACTAAGAGCATCTCCTTGGGCAGCTAGCAAACCCAAAATCCAGTTCCTCGCTGAGGAAGCTCCACCACGACGCCAGCTCATGCCCAACCCTCACGGTTCTCTTGGAGGCTCTTCCAGAGCCCGGCTGCTCAGAGGCTCACAGACCTTCTGATTTCCTGCCGGCACTTAATCACAGCCAGTTTATATCTGACTGTGCTCGTGCCAATATAGCGTTTCCGCTTGAACAGCTCTTCTCCCTTCTCAGCGTTCAGCCCTCGTGCGCTCACAGCGAGGACACACGTCCTTCCCCTGGCCACGCTTTGCAGTGCTCAGCAAGTCCGGTGCTGCCAGTGTCCCCGTCCCCAAGGCCAGGTCCCTGTGTCTCTGACGGTGCTCGCAGCCCCCCTCCGCACCCACAGCACTTGACCTACTCCCTCCTGGGAGCGTTCAAGGCAGCGTCTCAGGCTCTGCCCGAACCCTCCAGGGCTCCACTGGAAACGCCTGGGCTGGCCCAGCCAAGGATGGCAGGCGCAGTCCCCTGCAGCCAGGGCAGTGCCCCGGGGGCCTCATGCTCCACAGCACCCCCAGCAAGTGTCGCCCGGGGCCTCTGGAGCGTAGCTGACACACGGGTCCTCCCCTGTGTCGGCCGGGGCCTGGTGCAAGCAGCAGCTCGCACGAGCCAAGGGATGTGCATGCATCTCTATTTAGGTCACTGGCTGAAGTGCTCTGCAGGAAAATTAGTCACTCTCCCAGCCACAGGGCCCAGGAGAAGGCTTTGTCGCCCGGCTGGAGTGGGGAGCACCCACCACCTCCCTTCCCGCAAGGCCAGCACCGCCGGGCACCCTGCGGGCACCCCCCCAGGGCTGCCTGAGGCTCCCGGCCGCCCTCGCCGTGGCTAACACCCCATGGAAGGGATCCCATCGATCAGGGGAGAAGCACCACCATCCTCCTCCCGGCACGCAGAGGTCACCACCTCTCACTTGCGTCGCTGCTCTCTCTTAGCTGCAGATACGCTGGTGCTCTCAGATGGAGACTTGGCGTGGTCAGGAGACACAGGGAAATACAAGGCCTTTGCACAAAGCCTTCAGAAACCTGCAGAAGCCGAGTTATTCCTCTGTCTCCCGTGGATGCTAATACGGCTGTCGTGACAGTAGTGTCTGCTCTCATGCTACCTGCTTGCTTTCCCACCTCTCTTTGCCAGGTAGAGGAGCGCTGATTTAAATGATACTGATTTAAATGATACATGAAGAGGTAGTGTGACCTACCCAAGGGAGCACAGGCAGACCGTGGCAGGCAGCCCATACAGAGCGGGATGAGGTCAGGAGGAGTTTGTTTCCCGTCCCACGTCCGCCCTTAGCTGCCTCCGTGGAAGAGCAGGCGAGCATCTCTCCTGCAGTCTGCAGCTGCTGCTGGGCACTGTGGTTCAGCTCCTTTCCTAGGGGCTACAGAAGAGACCGCTGTGGCAGGAAGCAACCACCTCTGGCCGCTTCCTTCCTAGTGGACATGGTGTGGGCAGTATCACATTCCTCTGAGTCCCAGAGATGCCTTGTGCGGCCACGGGAAGACACTTGACGCAGAGATCTGGCCCAGAGAGCGGGAGTGCTCGGCCAGCACCCGACACCGAAGCAGGCGGGCTCTGCCAGCACCTCCGACACGGGCTATTCCCACAGGGATTACAGGACAAGGGAGGTAGGACACGGCACAAACACCTTCAGCCACGGGAGACACAGCTCATTACAAGACATCCCGCAGCTCCGTGCTTTCCTGGGGAGGAACATCTCCCCTCTTGGAGAAAGGCGCTCAGACACCCATCTGGAGTCACACCGCCCCAGCGAGCGGAGCAGCCGGCCGGGCTGAGGAGCCCTGGCAGACGGGGACTCCGTGTGCTCCTTCGCATGCCAGAAATCTTATTAGAAAGCCGCAAGCTGTCCACAAAGCACATTTCTGGAAAAAGCTAGAAAGCCTTCGCCACCCAGCAGTTCACAGAGGCAACCGCAGCGCCCTGGCCGACCCCGCGTGTGCCCGCCCAGACTCCTTGGGCTCAGCCCCGAGTGCAGGTGGTCCCCCCCAGCAGCCTCATCCGCGCCCGCCGGGCAGCCCCCGTCCTGCCGGCACTCACCCGGCCGCAGTGCTGGCAGCCAGCACAGGAGGCCTCTGCGGCTGCAGCCTCCCAGCACAGATAGGGAGAATGTCGTTTCAGAATACAAATTCCTGCCTTTAAGTGGATTTCCAATGCCATCTTAGCAGCACCCCCCACCCCCTTATCTTCATGCGCTTTAGACAACGCTGGCTACCAGGGGAATTTAGGAATTAGCAAGTGTCTGTCTTTGCCATGTGCCTCGGTTTCCCCAGCCACCAAACAGCCAGGATGATGCGGACCATCCTTGCAAGCACACAAGAGAGACCCTGTCCAAAAGCACCAGCTGGGACTGAAATAGGATTGTTACTGCAGAAGGGAACAGACCCGCTAATTATTGGTGGCCTCTGGATGCTACCATACTATTAAATAATTATAATAATTATAATTCATAAAGAAGATAACCTCAGTCTAAAGGAGCTTCTGCGTTTAAATCCACTCCACTCCTCCGAGTGCGCTGGAAGGACTGAACACGTCCTGCAGAGAGGAGACGTACCGGGAAGGGACGGCAGGAGCCAGCCTCAGCCTGGCTGTGCTGGGGTCACTTCCCCAGCACCTCTCCAGCCCCTCTCCTCGGGCAGCACCCACCGGGAGGGGGCACGGCTGGCAGTCCCCGGTGTCGCCTGCCACCATGGCTGTCCCAAGGGGCTCGCTCCTGTGCCCCCTGGGAGGTGAGGAGACCACTGGGAGCTGCAAGCTGGCAAGAAGTGCTCTGCGCGTCCAAGATCAGGCCGGCAGCGTGGCTGACGCTTGCCATCGCCGTGCAGGCACACACCGGCAAAACCCGGGTCCCGCAATTACTCATGCGTGTCCACCTCCTGCTCCGAACAGAAAAATGGCTCCATGGAGACCTCCAGGCTCCCCCCACACTTCTGCAAGGAGCTGAGGCTCTAACCGGGTTTTGTGCGCAGTCCCACGGGGAGCAGAGGGACTGGAGCAGCCCTGGAAGCTGCGCCTTCCTGTTTCTGGGGAGCAGCTAAGGCTGCGCCCGGCTCCGCTGCTGCCTCAGCGGCTGCCAAAGCCCCACCGGCAGACACAAAGGCCTTGAACGCAGATCACGGCGCCGGGAGCTGCTGCGAGCAACGTGGGCTGAATCCCTCCAGCGCAAGCAGCCGTACCCTCGGCTGGCGTCAGCGTGGCGTGCGGTACAGAAAGTGACATCCCTGGGATCATGCGTGTGCGCGTGTCAACCAAACACAGCCCTGGCTGATGGACGCATCTCCTAACGAGGGGGAGCAGAGCGCCAGCCAGCCGGGCTGAGCGAGGCAGGCTGCTCCGGGGGCGCAGCTCCCCCATATCGCCCGCATGGAGCCGCTCAGCGGACGGAGGTGCCACGGGCCGGGTGGCACGGCGGGGCAGGCAGAGCGGGCAGCGGGGCTACAGCACAGGGGCCTGACCCTCGGGGGTCTCTGACCCCGCTACCACAGCAGTGCTCAGGACAGATTTATCTCCCCCGGCTGCGTACCACACCACCGCCTCCAGCGCGGCTGTGTCCC
>VWZZ01005005.1:8435-25158 GCA_013399095.1 Psophia crepitans
TGGATGGGGCTTTGGGCAGCCTGGGCTGGTGGGGGGTGTCCCTGCCCATGGCAGGGGGTAGGAACTAGTTGGGCTTTGAGGTCCCTTCCCACCCAAACCATTCTGGGATTCTATGAAATAACGAACAATGCAAAAAGGAACAAAAGGCACCGCGTGTATCTCAGCACTGAAACCCTCTCCTGTTAGGACTTGCTTAACAGCATTTGCTCCTGCTTATTAATAACCTGCTCATGAGATGTTGCTAAGGACTCTGTTTCACGTCTCAGCCTATTGCACGCAGCAGGAACACCAGCACCCAAGACCATCAGTCACATCACGTGTAGGTTTCCACATGACATCTGAGAGTACTTGGGCTTTTTGGCCCTGGGAAACCCATCGGGATATCTTTCCTGAGTCCGTGCTTGAGATGGTTGGGCATGAACTCCGAAGGTCTCAGCATAATCTCGTCTATGGCCAGTTTTGCCCGTTTGCACATTTACCAATTCTGGCCTTTTGCCTAATTTGCTCTGTTTCCTACCACATATTCATGCAGTGATATATTTATAGACACCAGACAGATCTTCCACACCTAATAATCACAGGCTCTACTGCAGAAATCCCTCATCTCCCACTTTGCAAATCCTAATTTAAAGGTCCACAGAGCGGATCAAAGCTTTTGTAATATTGATGAATCTTATTTAAAAGAGGGGGCAAAAAAACAACCCACCACCAAAAAGTCCAACCAGGTGTCCACATCTTCCTTCTCCCACTTCAGGAAAAACAGTTCTGTACCGACCGCTGCCACCGACACTCTGCCCGTCCGTTTGGCGTTCAGTCTAACCCGTGTCTCGTCGTTCATCTTCAAAGTGCCCGGCACAGCTCTGGTGCTACATAAGTAATAAATAACCACAGCGTGACATCAAATAAGGCAGGTTTAGAAACACAGATGACAGGTTTTTCTCCCTTGACATTTTTCCTATGAATTTCTTCGCCTTTGTCATTTGACTTAATAGCATCGCCAGCTACGTACCTGTAATTACTCTTTCGTTTCTATTAAGATCTAAGCCTGACGCTTCACCAGGGTAATACCTGAGAGAGGGAGAGGTACGGGAGGAAGGCGAAGGGAAAGGCTTTCAGAGCCGGAGTGGTCTCTTGGAGGTGGCTGTGACAGTGACAAGCAAACAGGAACAGCGAAGTAATGAGTCAGAAAAAGGAATTCAATTTCTTGGTCCTGCACTAGGAAGGTACATGATAAAGAGAAGGGAAAAGAGAAGATGAACGGGATATAGTTTTGCCCGGAGAATGTGACTCTAGATGGGGAACTTGGGACCTTCCAATCCTAAAACCCTCAAGTGCTTACTTCAGTAAGGGTTGAGGGGTTTAGGACTGGAAGGTCCCCAGTGGTAACGCCTAGCTGTGCTAAACCTGTTCTGACCCTGAACAACAATTACCAAACAGATTTGGATACCTCACTCCAAACACTGGTAAAAACCTCCGTCTCACCAACTGTCACGGGAATTCACTATAAATCCCAGACTGCCCAGAAATCCTCTGACCAGACAGAATTCTTGCCAGCAGCACATCTAGTTGTCTGGAAGCGTGCCACGGGAAGATGTGGGTAAGACTGGAGAGCCCTGTGCATTTCAGCACATGGCATTCCTTTCTTATGTTTTATCTGAAGCCCAGGTAAATCCTCATTTGGCTTAACCCAGCGAAGAGCTGTGACGCTGGAGCTCTGCCACTACAGAGCAGCAAAGGTCTGGTCAGGAGAAACAGTCCTGGAGGTCTCAGCCTGGAGAGACAAATGAAAATATAGCCCATCAACCTGCACAGCACCAGTGAGAGCGACGGTTAGAACTGAACCCAAAACAATGCTCAGCTGAAGATGATGAAGGAAGCATGCGCAGGCTGCAGTGCCTCAGGAGACTGTGTATTTTTTGGTGGCATTATCTGGAATCATTCCTCTGTACCCATCAGCCGACTGGTTTAGTGAAGTTATTCCTGATTTTCTTCAAGAATAAAAAGTGGTCATTCTGCTTTCAGGATTTGACCTGAAAATGCATATTTTTCAACCTACATCACTTTCACAACTCCAGATTTCAGATTCCCATTTGCCATCATCATCTTCAAGTGAACAAAGACTATTCTGAGTTACAGCACTGCTCTGACAAAGAGAAGGATTGAAGGAGGACACCAGTAATCCACCAGCACCACAACATCATCAAGAGAGTCATCCGTTGCGGAGACTTGCCTGAAAGTTCCTGGTCTCCCCAGTGCACCCAACTACTACTGCCAGTACAGTTACTTATATCCTGAGATGTCCCATCATAAGACAAATACGAACCTTGTGACGTCTGAGAAAAATCCACCTCGCTCAGACATATATTTTAATGTTTTTGGCTCCTTGAGTGAAGGACAGTCTCCTTCATTCTCCCCACAAACAGGAACAACTTTTGAGAATATTTGGAAACCATAAATGGAATTCAGACCTTGACTGAGGGTCAAATGGAGAATAAGCAAACATCTATCACGTCATCGCGCCGACTGTAATTACAGATGATTTCCAGAAAGTAGCATACAACGTTTTTTTAAAAATAGGGCACTTTCATGCACGCTTGTTGCGCTTCATCCTTGTCCTGTGGAGAGGTACATACCTGTTTATTCCACCACCCGTTCTCAGATCAACATGTAAACCACCAGATAAAAACAACTCGAGCCAAAACGATCAGTTAGACAACACAGAATCACAGAATCACAGAGGTTGGAAGGGATCTCGAAAGATCATCTAGTCCAACCCCCCTGCCAAGGCAGGGCCACCTAGAGCACATCACTCAGGAACGTGTCCAGGCGGGTTTTGAATGTCTCCAGAGAAGGAGACTCCACGACCTCTCTGGGCAGCCTGTTCAACAACCCATTAGCTTATGAAACTCTTAGCCAAAGCCATCTATTCCATTTTTTATCAGTTGTTTAGCAGCAAGAAACACTTCCCAGCCCCTGGTTTCAATGTTCCGTCCTGTTCTCACAGCCACTTTTTTTCTGCCAATGTTTTCTCTGCTACGTCAGGCTCCGTTTGCTGCTTGTTGCAATTCCTGCTGTTGGTCTCTGCGAGACTTTTGTCCCAGGGTATTGTTGCAGCAAGTGCCTTAGCGTTAAGTGCCACACACCCTGCTCCCAGCGTGGACTAGCCCTGTCCCCTTGGACACAGCTGTCCAGGCAGGTTATATAGGACACGTCTGACAGAAAAGTAGAGATGTTATTTCTGAGAGCATCGCAGAGTTGGAACCATAGAATGGTTTGGGTTGGAAGGGACCTCAAAGAACATCTAGTTTCCATCCCCTGTCATTGGCAGGAACACCCCCCACCAGCCCAGGCTGCCCAAAGCCCCATCCAACCTGGCCTTGGGCACTGCCAGGGAGCCAGGGGCAGCCACAGCTTCTCGGGGCACCCTGTGCCAGGGCCTCAGCACCCTTACTGTGAGGTCCTCAGTCACATTTGGAGTCTGACCTCAGCTGGTGGGCAAACTCTGTTTGCAGCAGAAGTTACCAAAGATGGCAAGGGATGCTAAAAATAGCTTGTGTCAGACTCATCCCACTTAATTTTAGCCAGCCAAAACGTGGGGTTTAACCCAATGAGATGCCTACTGCTATAAGCAGCATAGAAAAAGAAGCAACACCAGGGGATGACTCATGCCAACCGCTTTAAACAGGATTACTCCCCTGTTAAGGTCAGACTCCAAAAAGAGATGAGATTAATGATTCTATGATTCTAAGAGATGGCAGCCCATGCCAGAGGAACAGCAGGCAGACTTAATCCAACCTGGCAACTCTTTCCAAAAATCTCCTCTTGTATTTTGTTCAGCACAAAGATGACAAAATGGTTCTTCCCTCATTTATGAGCAAACCTTCTACTAACTTGACTTTATTTCCTTAACATTAAGGACCCAATCGCTCCACAGTGCTTTGCCTTGAAGGAAGAGTCACTCTGGCCCAGCGCTTGTACTTGAAGTTCATCTTCTCCAGTTGCCAAGGTACAGAACAACCAATGAATACATCAAGCACCATTTGCTCACACACCTTCCATGTTCCCAAATATCCAAACACATGCCCAGTTCCCTGTGTTGGTGTAGTCAAACCAAATGATGCATTTTCTGTAACTGAAAGTTATTGTGAAGGCCTAACCTTCAGGCCTGGGCACACACCTAACTTAGCTGGAGACACTGGAAATCTTACCGGCAGAAGAAATAGAGGGTAAGACTCAAGGGAGGTATGAGCTCAGCTAAAGAGAATGACAGGAACTAATTACCGCAACAAGAACGAAATAAAGGTAAAATAAGACACGGCCTGCAGAAGAACCACAGCTGGCCCCTTCCCTTCAACCCAAGCTGCACCCGTGACAGTTGGACATGATGATCTTAAAGGCGTTTTTCAACCAAACTGATTCTATGACCTAGAGGAGACACAGGTGCCGATTTGGTCACCCCATGCTTTCGTGGATTAGCCCCAACCGGTAACTGAGCACCACGCAGCTGCTCCCTCATCCCTCCCCCGGCAAGGGCATGGGGAGGAGAATGGAAACAAAACCTCATGGGTTGAGATAAAGACAGTTTAATGCGATAACAAAGGAAGAGAATAATAACAATAATAATAACAATAATAGTAATAATAGTGATGACAATAACCATAATAATAGAACTTATGCACAAATGCAATTGCTTACCACCTGCAGGGAAAAAAAACCAAAACAACAAAAACAAACAACCCAAACACGACGCTCTATGGCAGGGACCATCCCTCTGGCCAGCCTGGGTCAGCTCTCCCGGCTCTGCTCTCCCAGCCTCTGCTGCACATGGCAGGGCCTGGGAAGCTGAAAAATCCTTGACTTGGTGTAGGCACAACAACCACCCAGCAACAACAAAACCACCAGTGTGTTATCAGCATTATTCTCCTAAATCCAAAGCACAGCGCTGTACTGGCTACTAGAAAGGAAACCAACTCTATCCCAGCCGAAACCAGGACACATGCTAACCAGGGGTTCCCCAGAGCCAAATACCTATACATTTTTTGACACCCTAAGTATGGAACAAAGGGGCTCATACAGAGCTCTGCACTGAGATCCCAATTATTTATTCTTTAGACCTAATCTTCATCCCCCATGTCTTACCAGCTCTGAATCCCTTTAAACGTCTTTTTTACTTGTCATGGAGACGCAGCTCACATTTTCCTCAGGGATGTAAAAGCTCTTTCCTAATGAAAGAACAATCATCTGGTGAACCGACGGATCCAGGGAGAAAACGATCCCTTCCACATCCTCCTCCACAGGTCAGGGAGATGTTCCCCGGTTTGCTTCTCTAATTAATGCAGTCCCACCAGATCTGAAAGTCAGCCACAGCCATGTCTTAGGTCACTAAGCATGAAACAGAAGTGTTAGCATCAACCCCGGCTTTTCATCTTCTTTTAAGGGTATGAACCTCCTCTGTGTCCAGCAGAGCAGCACTCTATTATTCTCTGCAAAAAGGGAAATAATTTGTCTGTAGTAGGGGTTTTTTTCTTACACTGCGGCTTCTTATAGTCATTTTTATGTGCCCATGGGTTAGTTGCATCTTTCTTTTGACGCAAAAATATATCAGATAACGTTTAGGTTCTGAGGCAAAGTTTGGGGTGCCTGCACAGGAATGTTTTGTATTTATTTATCTATGTCTGTACTCGTATATGGTTTTCAGGGACAGAAACAGAACCCACGGGTGGAGTTCAATCATGTGTCCTAATGCTGCTGTGTTTCCTTGGATCCATTAAAATTTGTTGCCCTGAAGTGCAAATAACTCATTCCTTAAAGATCTTAGTATCACTTACTAAAAGCTGTTATCTGTTTACCTAGCATTAACTGCAATGAAGCGTTTAATAAATGCTTTCGTTCAATTTTTTTTTCATTTTTCTCCTAGCACATATTAGATGTTTTATCATTTCCTTTATTTATTTTTAAACTTGGATGCACTTTTTACACTCCCATATGTTCAGGATAAATTCACTTCCGAGTCTGAGAGCCGTCCATTACATTGAGGGATTCATGGACCTCTTTTGCCAAAACTGTTTTCATTTCAATTTCAATGCAATCTCATTTCTCTTCCACTGAAGATTCCCTTTCTTCTGGCTTATCAGCTGGAGGATCGGAAGATATAATGCCAACAGCGTGCCAAGACAACTGCAGTCCTCCTAGATAATCCAGTTATTAAAATGCTGGAGCCAGTGCCTTATCAGTTGTGCTGGGAGTGACCTTCTGGTTAGACAGGTTCGTTCTCAGCATCTTTAAGGATTACGAAACTGTCCACTTTGATGAAGCTTCTCCAATTCATTAGGTACCTGTGCAGATCCACAAGGCAGATTTTGATCCACTTCCATGGGAAACATTCTTTTCATGTGTTGCGCTGCCCCATCTTGGTGGAAACACGTGGGATGCTAAGCAAGAGGTTCCTCAGGGCATGAGACCTCCACCCTGGTATGGCTTCAAGATGCACAGTTTCTTCTAGTCGATCCAGCTCCTGTGGAAGCGCCAGGCGCGGGGTCCGGGATGGCATATTGAAACCTCAGCACGACTGTAAACAGTCAGCTCTCTGATTTTAACCACAATCGTATTTCTACTTCAGGAGCGCACCCTGCCTCCAAGAACACCTCCGCCAGTAGGTGCTTCACCCCCTTGTCACTTCCACAAGCTCTTCCAACCTCCTCTGCAGTGCTGCTTGCCCCACTTCTCCAGACTGCAGCTTTTCTCCCATCAACAGCTTCCACCCAGGTACCGCCTGCCCCTAGAGAGCTGTTACACCGCACTCATTGCCACGGCATTGGACCAGCAAGAAGGGGGAAGGACGGGTGTCTAGGAATGACAGAGAACAGGGAGGAATAACGAATCAACTAGGAAAAGACATGGTCCTTTTGTCAAAAACATCTTCCTGCAAGGGGACAAGAAACTCAGTCTGTTACACTGATCATTGGCACGTGGATTCACCAATCATCCACCAAAAGACTAAGGGAACAGAAGTCTGAGATCCTGGTGGAACATGAACGACTCCCATCTGGTTCACTGAAACATGGGCATTCCTCATTGTGTCACCTCCAACCACCAGCAAACCCAGGCTCACGAGCCATGATTTCCAGGAAATCCCAAAACAACCCAGTGCCCCGGCCGCAGGATTAGGACTCTGGATGCCAGGGAAGGATGGGCTGTACGATGCTCTAAAACCCTCTTTGGTGTACACTGGCAAAAGGACCCATCGTCTCCCAAACCCCTGGGCTCCCCATCTGAGCAGCCCTTCCTTCGCTTGCCTGCCTCGTCTCTCGCTGAGCAAAGAGTTAACTCCCGCGCTCAGACAGACTCTCCTCTGTCCTCACCAGCAACATCATCACCGTGCAGCGTGCATTCATACCAAACACAACCGACAAAGGTCTTCATCTGGGGACTGCGCGCCAAAGGAAGGATCACGCTCTTTGAATAGCGCTTTGTGACACAAACAAATGGGAGACAAGGCAAGCGAACACGCAGCCCTGACTTCTGCAACAGTGCCGGGTTAGGGTGGCACATCTCCCAGCCACTGCCACCTCCGAGCAGGCAGGCGCGTCTGGCGGGCAGGGACGGATGCCGTGGCGAACGCAGCCCCGGCACCCACCACCCGGTCCTGTCAGAAATCACCGAATCTGACGCTGACGGACTGGCTGCAAGCCTACGAGTTCTCTCGTGCACGGCAAGCAAGGCTGCTCCTCCTTGCCTTTCAGACGTGCACTTAATGCCCAGGTACTGGGTGTCTCCTGGACACTCAAGGAGACTTGGTTGTGAGGACTAATTGAGGACCTATAGATAACACCCTCTGTACTGCACTGTCAGGGACATTCGGACAGTTCTTGCTTCATATCGACTTTGTTTCCTACAGACAAAAAGAAACTCCAACTCTAAGGAACCACCAAAGCTTCCTACCCAGCTTTCAGCCCTCCTGCAGGCCCACTGCCACCCTGGGTAAGCGAACCCCGGCTGATGGCTGCAGAAAGCCTCGCACCCTTACGAAAGAGGTTGCACCACGGCAGCTTTGGAAGAGGCAGACTCCTGACCTGCTCTACATCTTCCTTGCCCAGATGCAGCACTATTAATCACGGAGAAGGCGCTGTTGCTTCCTGCGAGTGCCACGCTATCGATTTTACTGATGTTTGTGGGATTTACTGTGACAGAAGCGAGAACAGGAATTGTTCTCTTTGTGCAGAAAACAATTTACTTGGCCCTCCCAAGTAGTTGTGAGGTTTCTGCAACATTATTTAGGATATCTGTACTTAATGCTTTTCCTTCACATCATCATTTATTCTTTTTTTTATTCTTGTGAGTGAGCACTTTTGTAGTTGATCCTGAGTCTAAAATGCAATTTTTTTGTTTTGTTCTGTTTCCCATTTTTAGCACTAGGAACCAAGATTTCTATTCTGCATGTACAAGCACATCCCGTAGGTACACACTAAAAGTAAAATGCCCAGCACAAGCAGAAGGCTGTGTATCTAATAAAAGATGGCAAAACCATGGGGATACTGGTAGAATAACCAGCATTAGGGTGCAAATATGGGGTTATGTTTCTTGCAGCTAATTAAATCATGATTTCTGTGAAGGACAGAAATGAGGACACTGAGGAGAGGAAAGCCTGCTGTTAATGGGTTTACATGTGAAATGAGGAGGGAAAAAAGTGGTGTAGCTGAGAGGAGAGGACGGTGCCCCGAGATAAAGGCTGTGCTCCCTCCGACACCTTTCCCCGTGGCAGCCCCAGCTCTCCCCACAGCAGATGCGCACCTCCACCCCGCGGGATGGACCCTCCACGCCACAGCAGCCGGTGGTGGATGTGCCAATTGTGCAGGGCACGAAAGGTGGCTGGAGTGGCTCCGATTCACTCCCACCACCCCGGCTCTGCTCCGGGCTCACAACAGCAGCACCGTGGTTCTGCAAGCTGCAACGCAAGCAGCACAAGCAAGTGGTGCTTTGTTCCGCCGGAGGGATGGAGAGCCCAGGTTGGGATTACTCACCAACATCCCCATGCTCATTACACTCATTTGAATACTGGGGGGGGGAGGGGGAAGAAAAGTTTCTGATTCCACGCCTTGCAGGGAAGTAACAGCTAAAGGGAGATGGAGGCGGGTGCTTTAGGAGCAAACACACTCACTCCTGCCCCAGAGACACATCCGCCCCACAGGGACCGGGGCAGCGCGGGGAGCCGCTGCTCAGCCCCACGGCACGGGAGGAAAGCTGTTCATCTGCTCAGATAGCGGAGGGCATCTTTAATTAACAACCACATCTCGAATGGCGAAGGGGGAGAGCAGGGAAGCAGATAAATCAGCACAGTCAGCCTGGCTGTCAGGTCGACGCTGAAACCAAAAACCCCAGCAAGACGCTTACAAATTACTTCAAAATAGGGAACTGGAACCAGGAAATAACATATAAAAGCTTAAATAAGCCTTGTAACCAGCATTAGGAAGAACTGCAATTTAAATTACCAGTGGCATGCCCTGTTCTGAGGGGCCTCCGGCTGCTCATGCTCCCTCCCTAGCAGGCTCCAGGCTGCAAAAGCATTCAGGTCCCGGGATATCTGCCAAGCGCAGATTTTACCACAGTAAGTCATAAAACCAGGGTGACAGCAGAAAGGTTCAAAATAAAGATCTCGGCACTGTTCTGTAAGAGCAGCACGCTCCTCGCGTGGTCAGAACGGCATCATTGCCTTTCAAAGCCAGCAATTTTGTCCAGATCGTATTTTCCCAGCGACCGCAGAGTGATGGAGAATGCAGTCTCACACCAATAAAAATATCACTGAAGTGTCGATGGTTGAACAGAGCTGGATTTTAGACCTCTAAGTGATATAAAAATAGCAGCGCCCCGGACATTGCCATCCTGACAGCCAGCTCCCTGCCAGCGTAACCCAGCCAGCTTCAGCCAAGACCACCCGTGTTCAGACCAGCCCAGAGGACGGAGGACCCGAGAGATTAATCAGCACGTGTCCCTCTGCTCTCTGTTTTCTCCAGGTGAAGTTTCACCATCAGGAGGTGGTAAGTCCGGCTCCACGCGATGTGCAGTAAGGTGAGGAGGTTCCCAGGGACGCCCCTGGGCCAGCGGCTCGGCTCTTGCTGACACCCCACGGTACAGAGAGCAAAACACGCAGCCAAGGGACAACGCGTCCAGTATTGCAACGGTTGCTCGCTACATGCACAGAGGAAAGAAAAACGGGACCCTTTATGGCAACGAAAAACATGCCCTTTTATTCTCCACTGAAGAATTTCTAAACTGCTGCAGCAACTATACAGCATCCACCGGGAAGACGGGGGTGAGGGAGCCCCGCTCCGCTGGCAGGCTGATGTCCAACTCTCCTTGTCTGAATTCTTGTTACTAAAAGGCTCAGCTCTTTGGGTTCTCAGCAGACGAGTGAAAAACTGCATATATTTCCTGGGCACAGCGTGCACAGAGCTGTGGCCTCCGATACGGGTCCTGTATCTCAGCCTGCACCCCTGCATTCACAGGAATGGTCCCGTACGGACAGGCCTGCAGAGCACCAGCACCAAAAGCTTATTTTTCTATCAGAAGAAAAATAAGGGGAAATGAACTGTTATTCTTTTTCTATCATTTTTTTTTTTTTTAAAGATAGAACAGCTTCCCTGATGATACAGAACATCTTATATGGGGAAACTGAAATTAAAGAAAGCCACGGCAGGCAGACGTCACGGGATCCCACAAAAACTTTGTCTGCGCTGATGTAGATTTGCCTACACTCGGACACGCAGCAATGCAAACATCACACCCCGTGCTGAAGGGCGACGGCACCCTCGCACCCTGCTTGCTGCCCAGCAGCGCTCCCAAGCAGAACATCACACACCGGGCACGGTCGCTGCAGGACTCTGCTCACCCCCTCGCCTTCTGCACAGGCAGACCACTGCCAAAATACTGCATTGGGTTTATAATGACTTCAAATGGCTGGTGGTACCTAAAGACATCCAAGCCTACAAAGAAATGAGAGGCAAAGGACATCTCCAGGGAGACCTAATTGCGGCCGCCCAGTGCCTGCAGGGGCTGCAGGAAAGCTGGAGAGGGGCTGGTTGCAGGGCAGGGGGGCCAGGCCAAGGGGAAGGGCCTGAAGCTGCAGGAGGGGAGCTGGAGCTGAGCTGGGAGGCAGCAATCCTTCCCTGGGAGGGTGCTGAGGCCCTGGCACAGGGTGCCCCGAGAAGCTGTGGCTGCCCCTGGCTCCCTGGCAGTGCCCAAGGCCAGGTTGGATGGGGCTTTGGGCAGCCTGGGCTGGTGGGGGGTGTCCCTGCCCATGGCAGGGGGTGGGAACCAGATGGGCTTTGTGGTCCCTTCCAACCCAAACCAGTCTGGGATTCTGTGATCACCAGCCCTTGCAACATCACTCAATGAAACCCACAACATTGGGCTGTTATTTTATGGGAAACGGGTTTTATCTGCTTAAACGAAGCTTGTGCAGTGCAAACTGCCACGGGGGGCTGCACCAAGGAGGAACAGGGAAAAAGAAAAAAAAGAGAGGAAACAACCCATGTCACAACAGGAATTGGGAGCGAATAGAGCTGCGAGGCTTGGGGCAGCAGACTTTCCGTGCCCTCCACCCCAGCACCCGAGCCCAGGTGACAGCAGTTATTTGTCCCTGTGTGCCAGAAGCTCTTCATCAGAGCTGAGAGGAATAAGTGGTTTTTCTTTCTGAGGCCTCTTCAGGAAAAGATTTACAAGTACCCTCACAGCTCTGATCTTGATGAAGCGTGGCAGTTTAGGCCAAAATTAATCCAATCCCAAATGATACTTAATAAATCAGTTCAAAACGCAGCCTCACATCGTCAGACATGGAGAGCAGATCTCTTGGTGCCCACGTCTGGAAGGAGACATGCCCGAAGGCACCCGCACCGGCCAGGGCGCTGGCACTTCTAACGAGAGGTCGGGGGGGGTGGAAGGATTAATGCCACAGTGAGAAACCTTCCCAGAGCATTGCCATCCTGCAAGGTGCTGCTTCAGAACCAGTTTACCATGCTAGAGCAAACACGGTCCCTGAAAAGTATAGAATCCCAGAATGGTTGGGGTTGGAAGGGACCTCAAAGAACATCTAGTTCCAACCCCCTGCCATGGGCAGGGACACCCCCCACCAGCCCAGGCTGCCCAAAGCCCCATCCAACCTGGCCTTGGGCACTGCCAGGGAGCCAGGGGCAGCCACAGCTTCTCGGGGCACCCTGTGCCAGGGCCTCAGCACCCTCCCAGGGAAGGATTGCTGCCTCCCAGCTCAGCTCCAGCTCCCCTCCTGCAGCTTCAGGCCCTTCCCCTTGGCCTGGCCCCCCCTGCCCTGCAACCAGCCCCTCTCCAGCTTTCCTGCAGCCCCTGCAGGCACTGCGAGGGGCTCCAAGGGCTCCCCGCAGCCTTCTCTGCTCCAGGCTGGACAAGCCCAGCTCCCTCAGCCTGTCTCCAGAGCAGAGGGGCTCCAGCCATTGGATCAATTTTGTGGCCCTGAATCATTCAGGTCAGCCTGGCAACCCACCCTTTGATAGCGCCTACTCCAGAAAACCATCATTTGGCTTTTCAGAGTCATTTTTAAAAGCAACACAGATAAATCACCACCGTCTCCACACCTGGAAGATTTCAAGCCTTTAGTCTCTAAGCCTTGTGCAAGCAGAATTGCACCTCAGGGCCTCCGGATGCTCACATATGGAGTTCTACTTCAGTTAAGAGCCTGTGCATCAGATCAAGATCTTGTTAATTGTTTTCAGAGGAGGTGATATAGGAACAGACACAGATTTAATGGGGTTTTGTACCAGGCACGACACAACATAGCAATCTCTCTGCAAAACAGGAGACAACTGGGCAGGGCCATTGCATCTCAGTGAAAGGAGATCTCCGGCACACAGTCCCTTAAGACCTGGTGGTACTTCCACTCCCACCTCTGTTTTCAGTGGTCCTCAAGTTCTGATTTTATTTTTTAAAAAAAGAACAAAAAAAACCACCCCAAAACAATAAAACAAACCAACAACAACCAAAAAACCCAACACATTGAAAAGCCACAGCTGGCTTTTAAACTTCCCTTCTCCGCCCCGGTACCAACAGCAATACTGATGAGAACCGCGCCGAGTATTGTTTGTCCTACCCAAAAACTGTTTCCTATAAAGCCCTTTCTGTCTAATTATTAGCTTATTATAAGCTCATAATTAATAATTACTGATTATTAGCACTTATTACTTATTAGTCCTCAGCCAAAGCTACAGGTTGGGCAGTCTGCAACGATCCTTCTGCATCTCCATCTCATTTCTAACTGTTCCTCAACACCCACACAGGTAAAAGGGTGTCTCTGCCCTAGCTTATAAACGAACCTTTTCTGGCCTCCCTAATTTCTGCAGCACTCCCCAAAACTCTTCCCCGGGATGATCGCAGAATCACAGTATCATTACGGTTGGAAGAGACCTCCAGGATCATCTAGTCCAACCGTCCCCCCACCACCTATTCCCCACTAAACCATGTCCCTAAGTACCACATCCAACCTTTCCTTAAACACCCCCAGGGTCAGGGACTCCCCCACCTCCCCGGGGTGATGCTCAAGGCTGGTTTCAGTTGCGCTGTGATGCCCACACTCCCGTCTAGCATGCGCTTGCTCTGCCGTCGCTGGGTTCCCCGCTGCGCCTCAGGCTAGTCGCTGCCACAAATAGGCTTTTTCCTTTTCTTCCCCCTCAAAGACACAAAATTTAGCACCGAGCTTTCAAAGGGTGCTGCTGACTCCGCTCCATCAGCATGAGCCTTGCTCCCACTTCAGCGCAGGATCCCATCCCTCTCCTCCACCCGTGGGTGCCAGGCAGATGCTGGTCCAGGCCAGGCAAACCCATAGCCAGGTGCAGACAAGGATGCTTCAGCATCAGGGTGCCAACCATCACTCCCCTGGGCACATAGTGACTTCACGGGGCACGTTCCTGGTGCTAACCAGTCTCAAGGACAATAATTCTCGGGACCACACAGAAATAGGTGCTCTCCAACGTGGTACCGCAAAACAACGCATCTGAGATAGGTGGATGAGGGCAGCAAGGTCCCACTGCCCAGCCCTGCCCCCAGGCATGCAGAACTTTACCCGCTACTCCACAGTGCCCAAGAAAGCCAAAAATGCCTGGCATGGTCGGGGGACAAGTTCATGGTGTCTTCTCCCGTGCAGAGAGGAGGCAAGCTGAGGGGACCAGCTCTCCTGCGGAAGCCTATGATCCCATCCCAGAACACCTTCCCTCCCCCAGCCTTGTCCTGCAGCACCAGGGAGGACAGCTGAAGACCACATTAACTTTCAAGGCCTGGCAAAAGCATCCCAGGTAACCCTAAGGCCTTCAGCCCGCACTGAAAGCGGTCCCAGCTCACAGATCTCCAGCTTACCAGACCTCAGTGCAGGATAGTTCTTAGCTCCCTTGAACCTGTTCAAGCCCTTTCCCCCACACCACACCGACGGAAGCACCTAACTCACATCCAACTTTATTACTGGGGACCAAAGCCAACATCAGAGACTCTCCTGCCATGGGATACCCAGGTCTAGGAAAGCACCAGCCCAGGCACCAGATAAAAACCCTAAAAGAATGGCGATGAAAAGCTCATAAAAAGTCTGGGCTGCAAGAATACAACGTTAAGCAGCAGAATATTTGTTTGCCAGTACAGCACCGCCTCAGCCTCAAAATGTTTTTAAAGTAACCTTCGTCGTACACGGCCATCGATGTCCCATCCTCCCGTACAGAAGTGCTGTGGCCCAAACTGCTGAGACATCGCAGTTGCTAAGGTAACTCATTTTTTGCAAATACATCCTGGGCCACTATGATAAATTCAGGGGTTGTAAGATATTAATTGCTTCAGGAAAGAAGCAATTTTCCCATGGAAATACCCAGGTTCCAGGCTTTATGGTGCAAATTATTGTACATATAATATACTGCTGTTATAATCAATCACGTTTCCAGAAGTGGGTCACAAAGGTCAAGCAGCAGTATCTCTGTGCATAATTAGTATTTGTTTTGATGTAGCCACAACTGGCTGTTTGGTTATTAAAGTTTGTTATTAACTATTAACCTTGGCATACAGCTTCTCTAATGCATAACTGGTGGCTTCCTTCATTTAATAATTGTATTAAAATAGAAACTGTGTCAACCACAGATTAACTTTAAAAGCCTCTATGGGCTAAAAATAATGAACTAATCTACATTTACCAAAAGAACAGATTTCAGATGATTATTAATCCTTTTTCAGGATGCGGGGCGGCGGAGGGGGGGAAGTTTGATCCTCAATTTCTAACTTTAAATGCGATGAATTTGCTCTTAATCCAAGGCCTGCAGTCAACAAGACTAAAGCATCCAAACTGGATCTACCAGAGCCATGCCTGAGCGCTGCAGTTCCCGCAAACCCCATCCGAGCAGCGAGGTGATGTGACAGACGAGGCTGAAGTTCACCGAGTCCAAGCTGCCAGCTTCTATCGCGGCTTTTGAAAGGCCGAGGCTGTAAGTAGGACATTTGCTGAAGGAACTGCTGCAAGTTGCAGAAAGATGAAGTGATTTACACCCATGAGACCGGCCAGGTAATACCAATTATCTTACAGTGAATCTTGCTACAAGAACATCAGCCGAAAGCGAGCAGGTGAGGATGTGTGGGGTCTTCTGCACTTAACTGGCACCTTCTATTTCCAAGTTCCCTTGCACGGAGAAGCTGTTGAACAATCACCTGCATTTACAGAGGACCAAGCTGAGGAAGGTCACCCAGGAGCCGCAGACAGCAGGGTGCAGTGCGCAAGAACATCGCATCAATTCAAGCCCATCTCCCCTGCCTCCCGTTGCCACCACCAGGAACGCAGCTACACTGCTGTGAGAAGACTCACGACAGCGTAGTTACTCTGATAGAAGAGCAATAACCTACAGTGCTGAGCTGGTAAAAGGCTCCTTTCTACTCATAGAAGTAGAAATCAGGATCACCCAGACGAGCCATTACCCGTTTAGGCACTCGAATGGGGATATCGCCATGAAGGGTCTGTAACAGCAGCCCTGAAAAAGGGTAAAAGCCAGGAAGCTCAACATCTATTTCTCACCCAAACCCACGTGCTGAGCGCAGCGGGTAAGCTGCTCCACGCACGGGGCATCCCATTCCCGGGACAGGGAGCATCTCCAGCCTGAGCTCCGCCGGCTCTGACGCCTGCCCCTAACACAGCACTCGTGTGCAGAGACGGTGACCGAGATGGAGAACGGTCTGTGGAGAGTCACCCGTTTGTCTCCCAACACGCAAGCCTGCCCAGCGCACACGGCAGCGGTGGGAGCAGCTCTGCCGTGCGCTTACGGGCACCGCATCTGCTGGAGTAGGTTATAAAGCACAAAACCTCTGAGCCCTCACCTGAGCCCTCCCTTCCCCTGCAGCTCTTACGGCACATCCCCGGTAACCGCGGTAGCTACTGCTGGTGAAACAGGGAGAACTATCGCACACTCGTTCTGGGACTGCGGGGATGCTGCAGGTTCAACAGCTGGGACTGAACCCACGTCTGTGGCTTCTACGCTGTGACCAACTTTCATTCAAGAGGTCCTCTTAACTACGATGCTCATAAGGAGAGGTAACCGTGCTGCATCCAGCTCGGGGGGCCCCAGGGCAGGAAGGACATGGAGCTGCTGGAACGAGTCCAGAGGAGGCCACGGAGATGCTGCGAGGGCTGGAGCCCCTCTGCTCTGGAGACAGGCTGAGGGAGCTGGGCTTGTCCAGCCTGGAG
>VWZZ01005005.1:25273-46785 GCA_013399095.1 Psophia crepitans
GGGAACTAGATGGGCTTTGAGGTCCCTTCCCACCCAAACCATTCTGGGATTCTAACTAGCCTCTCCATTGGAGGGGGCAGCTACAAAGCAGCCATGCTGAGATCCCTCAAGGCACTGCCTACACTCTCTTGGGCTTGCAGGATTTCTAGACCAAGCTTAAACACACAGGACAGAAACCTTTGGGTAACCAGCACTGACAGAAGTTGCATAAAGGCATATGCACAAAGACACACCATTTTGTGCTCCGGTTTTAGTTCCATGCTTCCAGAGTAAACACTACATAGGACCTCATTCCCAGCTGTGATCTAGGATCCATCTGGGTTCTCTTCAGCAGAGCCCTTGGAGACTCCCAGGGAGCTGGCACACACTCTGCTCCTCTTGCAGCCTCTCCAGGAACAGCCACACACATCTGCACACTCTTGTGTGGCCCTCAAAATATGTGAGACACTGGCAAAGGAGGCAAAGTCCTAGGAGTAGTTTTCTGCTCTAGCTTCCTGGACAAGCCCAGTAGCGCTGCAGCAAATCTGCAGCAAACAAGGCAGCCTGGCGACACCTGCGAGGAACAGAAGTGCCAGCATCCCACCGCTCTCCCGATTGAATTTCAAGAGGCAAGCGGTGGGGTGCCAATCTTCAACCAGGCAGCACTGAAAAGCTTCACCTGAAAGGGCACTCTGGGAGAATCATCTCACCTCAAACACTTGCCCTGTTTCAGGATTGAGAGAAATGAGTTATTTGCTGAGGCTTGACAAATTTAACCCAAAACATATTTTTCCCTGACACCTAGACCGAGGCGTCAGGTATAAAAATACCCACCCCGGCAACCCCCTCACTCGTTTGCCAGTTCCAGAGCTGCTCTTCACCCTCACACCTTCTCCAGCTCAAAGGCACAAAGCAAATGTCTACTGTTTATCCTGGGCTGCGCTTAATTAAACTCTTGGTATCGCCTAAGTGAGAAATATTCCTGATATAGTGCTTTTTATTCCAGTGCTGTAGCAGGACAGATGGGTGGCAGGGATAACAGCATTGATTATTCCTTCTGGGGACCACACTGGTGCTAAACCTGACAGCTCGTTTTCCAACCCCTGCCTGGCCCACCATACAGGGAGCCACGCGGTGCAGAAAGAGCAAGCAAAAAACCATTAAAATGTCAGAAAAGAAAATATTCCTTCTTTTGCTGCCAGCAGCCCCAAACACTCAGGTTGGAGGTGGCAAGTCAACCCACTGCCACCGGCTGGAGCTGGGTGCTCCAAGCAGGTGTGGTCTGCCAAAGATTGAAATCAAAGGTTGACCCAAGCCACTTCCAGAGCGATAACGCAGGCATAATAATTTTGTTGGCCTTCCAAAAGACGACTCTAGGCTCTGCGTGCACGTGCACAATCCCCCACACAGGGTTTTGCTGCCAAGAGGTCGCTGGTGAGACAGTCAGCGGGATGGCCAGCCAGACTGGCCCGTGAAAATCTCCGCTGAATCAGGTAGTTAAAAATAAAGGACACGAGCTCTGGTGCCTGTCCAGCATCCAAACCTGCGAGACACACTGCTGCAGCCTCAGTCAACTAACGTCACGTCTCACCCCTCCTTTGGTGTTTGTCAGCCCTCTTCCCATCCCCAGGAAAACCTTGCCCATGTTTACTAAACCAAGGAGGACCGATGGGGTGGACACAGCGTGCAGGGTCTGCTTCTGCATCACCTGCTCCAACAGCAGTTAGGAAACCTCTCCAGGGCACTAACAGAGATTTCCTTCAGCAACACCTCTCAGCTAATAAAATGATGGTGCAGAGCAAAGGTGTTGAGAGAACAGGTCATAACTGGTCTTCTCCAAAATCACTGGTGGTTGGAATCAAGAGCTTTCTAATTTCTACTGAAACATGTACAAGGCTTCAACAAAACAAAATTCACTCCCTGCTGGCTTTCTGCGTGGTTTAAAGAAAAATAAAACTACTGTAAAACCTTTAGTTCTTCACCAAGAAGCAAGTTAAACCATCTCAAGGCCACCCTGATCGTTTCCCGAAACCCTCTCACGCAGACTCATCTCTGTTCAAAGCGTGGCATCAGCCAAAATTTCCCTCCTGCTTGCTGAGGATCAGATGCACTTGACAGCAGTCCCCTGCAACGGCATACCCGTGCCACCAGCAGAAGGAGAGACAACCCTACCTGCGCCCAGCGTCACCCGGCCTTGCCGCAATCACACCGCCGCAGCGACGCCCAGCAGCGCTGCACGGGCACGTCCCTTCGGAAGAGCCAAAACCAGCAGGGCAACAAGAGATAGAAGTTATCCATCAAACAGCAGTCGTGTCCTGCAGGTAGAGCTCCAAAGCCCTGGACCCACCAGCAGCCACTGTGTGATGCTCAACTGGTGCAAGATTCAGAGGAAAAAGGGAAAAACAGACCCACAGCTACATTTAGAGTATAAAATGTGTTTTGGGGGCCAGGGGACTGCCTCGCCGCCTGCTCGTTGGAATTGGAGCAGTCGCTTCTGCAACTGCCACGTTTTCCTGCAGCTGCCAATGCCGTCAGTTCCCAGCAAGGACGGGATGAAGGCGGCGGCTGTGGGCACCTGCCCTGCTTGCCTCTTGATACCCCGCTCCGATCCCAGCACCCGATGCCCACCCCTATTCACACCGCCGTCCCCACCCCTCGGCCCGCCGTGACAGACGCTCTGCGAGCACCTTTGGAACCGGCAGGGAACTCGCTCGCGGGGGGCGACTGCCGATTTCCCGCCAGCCCACAGAAACGCACGGCCACGGGCAGGGGTGTCACCTCCAAAAGGCACGTTTAGTGCAAAGCGGGACCCGCTGCTCGTGCAAAACCAACAGGCAGGTGGTGTGATCCACTGCCCTGAACGCCACCACGCAGGTCTCATCTGACGCAGCTCCTCCTGCGGTTTTATCTCGCCTTGTCTGGTAGAAAACTCTTCCTTTATTTTTTGAGAAATTTTTGCATACAATTCCCTTTCTATCTTCACTGGGTTTGGTTGGGGTGTGGTGTCCCCCCCTTCCCCCCTTTGGTAATGCCATTTTCACAGCTGCCTAGATGCTGTGAAGGCTGCTCAGAGGACGGTTCTTTGACCTTTTAATATCATTTACAGCATTTTTATTTTTGGCTAGAAGAGTTGTTGCTTTTCTTACAGTCATTCAGCAAACCGCTCTGGCTCTGTTACAGGAAAGCATGCAAGCAGCCAGACTGGGCACCCACTCAACACCAGGACCTCCTAAACTGGGACACGAAGTTGATCATTGCTGAAGGAGAATATTGGAAAGCCTTTTGAACACATCCCCCTTACCCAGCTGTCTGCATTTTATCACAGCCATCACTGGTAACTTCACAGACTGGCAGGGGTTGGAAGGGCCCTCTGGAGATCACCCAGCCCAACCCCCTGCCAGAGCAGGGTCACCCCAAGCAGGGTGCACAGGGTGGCGTCCAGGCGGGGTTGGGATCTCTCCAGAGAAGGAGACCCCACACCCTCTCTGGGCAGCCTGGCCCAGGGCTCCAGCACCCGCAGAGGTGCTGGAGTTTTTCCTCATGTTCAGGTGGAACTTCCTATGTCCAAGTTTGTGCCCAGTGCCCCTTGGTCTGTCCCTGGGCACCACTGAGAAGAGTCTGGCCCCTTCCTCTGGACACCCACCCTGTAGATATTCATCAGTATTGATCAGATCCCCTCTCAGGCTTCTCCAGGCTAAATTTGTGATTGTTTAACCAAATTCATCACTCTTGGAAGTAAGGGGAGGCAAAGCCCTCAGACATCTGAACCTCTGCTCTCCCTTCACTGAAGTACCAGCCAAGAGCTGATGCTGTGCAATGGGGAACCTGCTCGTTCTTGCATGCCTTCATGGCCAGACCACGTCTGCTTGTTCAATCTCCAGTCCTCCATCTCCTTCTAACTCAAGACCAATTGGCCTTCTGGCAGACGTGGCTTAGTCCATCATATGGAATGCCCTGGAGCTGAAGGAATAGCTGACAGAAATGCTTTTCTGGTGTTTCAGAGAAGCTGTTTCCAACGTTAAAATCTGCTCCATCTCACACATTTAGTACTAATGCAAGGTCTCTTTGGAGATGTGGTGTAAAATAGGTTCAACAGACGTAATATTTAAGCTATACTGTACCCTGCTTGTGGATAAGGTTGCTTCTCTGAGTCCCTAAAAAGTATTTCATGATGACTAGCCATTTTATTAAAGTTTTCAGAAATGGCCTGGGGGAAATCTGGCCACTCCAGAGACTCCAGGCAGTTTGCTAGAAAATTGATCTGACCGCACAGAGAGAAGACACTTACTCGTAGTCAACAAAAGTTGTTTCTGCAGGTGCAGAAATGGTCATACAGGACAGTGGGTTTGTACACAGTTCAGATGATTGAACCATTCTACGATTCCATGATAGTTGTGGGAGGTTTCACACACAGCTTGCTCTACCTGCACAGCACGCCACCATGTTTTCAACACACAATGCAGGATGTGGCAAGAAAAATCATCTCTTGCATTTAAAGACAACCTTAGAAAGCTGCAAGGAAGAACCATGCAGGCAAGAGGGCAGCGCCACGTCAGGAACTCCAACGCTGCTCACGCTGGATTAAAAGCAGAGCAGGTTCTCTTAGTATTTCACATCAAGTCTCAAGGACTCCAAGGACTTCCAGGACCCTCTCGGAAGACCAATGCAATTTGCTGTTTCTTTTAAGATACAGAGAATATCAGAAGGGACCACAACCTGTCCCACGCGATGTCAGTCAACACACTCTTCCAGGTTAACAGAGGTTTCCCTGGAGATCATTCTGCCCTCATCTGCAAGGCAGCAACAGCCTCAGAGGCACTGCAGCACGCCACGGGGCAACGAGCCATCAGCACACTGCAGGGGCACCAGCATGGCTCTGCAGAAGCCCGTGTCCAGCTTTTACTTCTTACTATAGCACTGAAGTTTCCCTTTCTTCCTTCCTGTTCCCTCAAAAAAAAAGTTAAAAAAAAAAATCTGTTGGAGCACACAGACTGATAGGGACCTGTTAGATCTCTCCACCCCACAGGACGAACAAAGGAACAGAAAGCTGCAGAGCCACCACAGCCTTGTCCCCCAGCTCTTCTGTCACCACAGTGTCCCGTCTCGCTGTCCTCGAGCCCATTCATGCCACAGTGGCCCAGAGGTGAGCACATCACCTAGCTCCTTCCAAAACACGTGTAATGCTATGAAACACAGATATCACTTTTTTCCCTCTCTATACAGCAGTGCATTGTCCCAGAACTCATTATCCCTGAGGTGACTTCTTCTGGTGGTTAAAACTGGTCTCCGGGTTCAAAATATTTTTGTTCGAGCAGGATGGCGAGGAGACAGATGGATGCACAGAGAGCAGGCCAACTGCCTCGGAGCCAGGCAATAGAGAGGCAGTGGCTTAATATAGGCTCCATCTGCCAGGCCACGGCTCTGGAAAGAAGGAGGACAGGTAGAAAAGCATGTAAGCAAGCTCTTCACTAGGTGTACGTGACCGTATTCTCCACACAGCAATAGGGCTTACGCAGGCAACATGCTCTTTTTGCAGATGGTGGGTCAGGCTCTCTCCACAGCTATGGGCAGAGGTCTTCACCATGCTGAGGGAGCAATAGCTGCACCCCTCTGTGGTCACCACAACAAAGCAGATGCTCTGTTCCAAACTCTGTAGATGTCCTTAAGGTGCACCACCTCTGCCTGGTGCCATAATGCCAACGTGCCATCTCCTAGGTCACCCAGTCACTGCAGTATCTCTTGCTGCTTCCCACTCACAGCAGCCCCAGAGTTGCCTGTTCCTCTCCTCCACTCCAGGAGATGTGGGGAGACTTCTTCAAACACTGGTGTCTGCTTCTTAAAATCCTAAATTAGGACCAACAGGTTCCCTCATGGGTGTCAGGAGAGGTTCCCACAACTCCGAAGTTCCAAGAGTTCCATCACCTCCTTGGCGAAAGCTTTTCCTGCTACAACTTTTACTGTGATACCCAAAAACTGTACAGCCTTTTGGAAAGCCCAACGTTTTGCATCAGTGTTGAAAAAGATTCCTTGTCGCATAGAATCACAGAATCATTAAAGCTGGAAGACATCTCAAGGATCATCCAGTTCAATCGCTCTCTCAGAGACCCCCCTCCATGGGAACATCCCCCATTTCAGAAATCTTGGCCAAAGATGAGTATCTAAAACTTGTCTTTCTCCTATCTTTGTTTTCAAAACACTGACTTGGGTGGGATTAAGTGCTGGGTTGGCAAAAGCCTCATAAAAAGTTCATGACTAACGTAGGCAATCATGCTGCTGTCACCTACTTGTCATCCCTTTAAGGTAATTTAGCAAGCCAATGGCTTTGTGTGAAGAACTAACGACATTATTTTAATCTGTAAGAAATCAGGCACAGGAAAAGAAGCTTTTGGCGTCATACTAAGGAATAAAATTAATGTAGAAGCTCTGTACGCCGAGCTGAAATACAGGCTTCTTTGGATGCACAGTTTGAAGCCTTCGAGTATTACTAATACACTTGCAAATATTAAGCCAATAGGCATTTACGCTTTTCTTTGCATAACACGGGATTTCTTTGTGCTGCAGCACACTAGGAGTTTGCTGGGCTGACCCATGGGTAGGCGCACGCAGCAGCGCAAGCCTTCCCCACCCCACCCCGCTCCACACCACGTCGCAGGGATCCCAAATCCAGCACAGACCCAAGTCCCCGCGGGACCACGGGGCGATTCCCTCTCATCCGCCCGGCCATGCTGGGGCTCGGCTACGCTCGCAGCTTTGGGTGGGCTGCCGTGTAAGGCACCAAAGAGGAGAGCGAGCGACATAAATACATGAATAAATTCCAACCGGCTTGTGCGGAGCTAAACCCTACGCTTGCGATTGCAGGGAAAAGCTTTAAAAGAAAACAAAGAGCCACCCCGTCCCCAAAGAGCTTGCTTCGGGATTCAAACTTTTAAAGCCTTGGCAGAAAGGAAATTAACTGTGAAACGGATACTAGCGTGCTCAAAGTAAAACATTAACTTTATAGGAAGGACCAGTTCCCGCCTGCCGCTGCTGCACGCCTTGCTCGGCGTCGCATCCCGCCTCACAGCGGGTTCCTGCAGCTACAGCAAAGCGACCCGTTGGCTGCCGGCACCGTCGGGCTATCGCGCCCAACACATTTTACTCACGTTGCCTTATTGGCACGTCTTTTCCTTTTTCTTTTTTTTCCTAACAGCTTGCTCACAGTGAAAACCCAGATAGCACTTCTGAGAGACATTACTACAAACGCGCTGTGACTGTTCAGTTTAATTCTTATTTTGCTCTTCCCCACCCATCTCTGCCGCGTTGCACCGAGGTAGGAACGGACTCGTCCTCGGAGCGCAGCCCGCTCCCTGCCTGCTCGGTGAACACCGCAATTCCCACCCTGGAGCCCAAGTTTGCAGAAGTCTATCCCAGGTACCCAGGTCTTACCACATGCCTGGTGGTAGGGAAGGGACCAAGAGTGAAATTTCCCAGTTTAAAGTGCTTGTTCTAACCTTGAGAATTTTATTTTACGGTTATGTACCTAGAGGGTTACTATTTAGCTTTATATTTTTTAACAGCAAGAATTAACACAGACTGCACTTTGTGTTTCTCCATGTCTTAAATCAAGTTCTTTGAGGGGTTATTATCATTATTATGTTTTTAAACCAACGCATAACACCACACTTTGTGCCTACAAGACAAAGCGATTCCTGGCCGGCTGTATTCTCAAGAAACATCTTCAGCACGCAGACAAGGGGAAAAAAAAAAGGAATATCAATAAACCAATAAAGATGTCTTTAAAGTTTAATGGATGATTCTTGGATGTGATTTAGTGCGATGAAAGGTCCAACGTAATGAAGCAAAATTTAATCTGAAATTAAAAGAAAACAAATTGCCATTTGTTATAAGTAACTGCAAACACGTATCGAACTGTTCAGTTCGGCGCTCGCTGACCCAGTGGCACGCTGGCACAGCACCAGGTTACTAATCACTGGAATAAAATAGCTGGATGTTTTTACATCTCCTCGAGTATTTTGGAGCAAGCCTAGTTCTTGGATGCCCTTCTTGGCTCAATCTCAACCTGGCCACAGCCTGGCACAGAAAACTGCAACGACTCTGCAAACAAAAAAACCTACCGGAAAAATGCAAGGCGGCCTGTTCCTCTTCCAAGGAGATTCTGGCTCCCAAACACATAAAAGCATCTTTTGGGTTTAGAAAAGGCACTGTGGGATCCCCCAGCCCTGGTGCAAATGCCTAGAGGTCAAACGCGGCAAGGGAAAAGCACAAGCCCTCTTCCAACCGAAGAACAGAGGGGTCCTCAACTGCGTGCAAGCAGGAAGGGAAATTAAAAGGGGAAAGCAAACAGGGTGTGAGAGCAAAGATGAAAACAGCATGACGACGCTCGAGCAGCAAAAGAGATGACCTCTGAGAGCAAGCTTCCCCACCCATTGCCATGAAGAGCAACCAGAATAGCTGGGGCTTGCTTCAATTTACTGTCGCACACAAGAAGTGAAGAAGCAATCAAAGCTGGCTTGGTTTTCTCAGCAAAAAGAAAAAGATAGTGGTGGGAAGAGTTTCAGGCAAAAGGAAGTGCAGCAGTCCCAGACTGAATCTCTACCTTGTTGCCATTCCTGGGGCTTCTTTAAAAATAAAACCTCATCTTGACATCAAAAAAGAATATGATCCCCTTTGAAACAGAAACAAAATTTCACTTTTAATTGCTACATAAACTTTATCTTGTTGTTTGCTGAAAGCAATCTGAATTTCTGAGTGATTTGTTTTGCTTCTGATGCTGAAAGGCCCTTGTAAGAAACAGTTCATTTAAAAAAATTGCTCAGCTATCACTAAATGTGCATGATTTGTATCAGAAAGGTGCAAGGCAGAATTCGCTTGTGGGTTGGAGAGTTCTATTAAAATTAAAAAAAATGTCCTGAATTTCTGCTGGGAATTACAGTTTTTATTCTATTGCTGGTCATACATCAGGGAGCCCAAAGGATACTCACGGCTCAGCAGTGCGGGGTGTCAGAGGGGCAGCGAAGGATTGATATCTCCCTTTAAATCATAGAATCTTTAAGGTTGGAAAAGACCTCTGAGATCATCAAGTCCAAATGCCAACCCACCCCCCCAAGGCTCCTGCCCCCTGTCCCGTGGTGCCACGGCCACACGCTGGTTGAACCCTCCCAGGGACGGGGACTCCCCCCTCCCTGGGCAGCCTGTCCCCAGCCCTGACCACTCTGTCGGGGAAGGGATTTTCCCCAAGCTCCAACCTGACCCTCCCCGGGAGCCATTTGGGGCCGTTTCCCTTTGTCNTCTCCCCTTCTGCTCCTGAGTTCACAAACTGTTTATTTCCCCCCTTGTGGTACACAAGCTGCCACAACAGCATCGCAACAGTGTGAAGGGCGCTCTGTCTGTATTGGGATGTGGCCTCCAAGAGTGAGCAACCTGGTACCCGACTCCTTCACACTCCAGGAGGAAGGCTCTTCCGCCAAGGCTCACCCAGTACCGCCCAGATTACTCATTTTTTCTAACAATAAGGGTGCATATTGGCACAGTTCTGTGAAACTGATGTCACCAACACCCTCAGCAGCACTCCTACCAAAAAGACTCCTTGGTCTTCTCTGATACTACTAGAAGCATAGAACCACAGAATCTCCCGAGCTGGAAGGGCCCCACACAGGCCCACCAGCCCAACCCCTGGCCCCACACAGGACCAGCCCCATCACAGCAGATGACTGAGAGCGTTGGCCAGATGCTGCTTGAACTCAGCCCAGCTCGGGGCGGTGACCACTGCCCTGGGGAGCCTGTGCCAGGGCCCCACCACCCTCTGGGGGAAGAACCTTCTCCTGATCCCCACCCTAACCCTCCCCTGGGGCAGCTCCAGGCCGTTCCCTGGGGTTCTGTCGCTGGGCCCCAGAGGGAGGAGATCAGCGCCTGCCCCTTGGCTCCCCCTCGGGAGGACGCTGTAGCTATACATGAAGTAGCTCCATTCAGTTTACAGACTAACCTTCCTTCTATCCCTCTATTTTTCTTCCCTCCATAAGAAAAAAAAAATGGCCAAAAAGAAAAAAAAATAAGGCTTTTTCTCTGGGCAGTTGTCAGAAAAGTTGAGGGAGAGAAAAGCGAGGCATATAAAGGATTTTCTGTCCTCTCCAGCATTCAGGAGCACTTTCTGTCAACATGATAACCCCGACCCCAACTGCGGTTGTCACTGCTCCCCACCAAAGTGGGACTCGGCCTGCAGAAGGGGTGAAAAGGAGTCCTTCCAGTCTGGTACCACAGACAACAGACCCAAGACCCACATAAACTTTTTGCACTTGCAGAGACCCAAAATGACACGTATTCCCCCAAAACAATGATGGTGCTGGCTGTACAGAGCAGTGTGGCCAGCAAGCAGAAGCAGGAACCGGTGCTGGAAGATGAGCCAAGACCCAAGTTTTTGGCTTGCCAGCTGAGCAAACATGCTTTACCAATGCAAAAGGAAGGAGCTTCCGAATTTCCAGAGGGGGGAGGAAAAAGAAAATATTTAAATTGGACAAAGAGAGGCTTTGTTTGCAAATTTATTGGATTTTCTGCATTTTTAGATACGAAGTAGAGGCAGGTTCACAAGTAAAACCTCACTTCAGAGTAGCAAAGTCAAAATGTTTCCATTAGGAAATGTCAGAACGGAATAATCCATAAAACAGGTTTCCTTTTTCAGGGTTATTTTTTGAAATCAGCTGAGGAGTTCAGGATGAATTCTTAAATAATTCAAAGTACATTGATTGAAATATTCCACCTCACCCTCCTCCTGATGTGCTTAAGGCTACATGTGTAACCTGTGAGCTGCAGTCAGACCCTTAACCTGATTTCATTGAAGTGTCACCCAAAAGGTGAAGGAGGACCTTGAGTCCAGGCTGGGGAAGGGCAGGACCAGCCCCAAGGGAAACACCAGGGGAGTTTCTTCAGCTGGCGCCTCCTTCAAAGCATGGGGAGCACATCAAAACAAGACCTTTAGAGTGATCACCCTGAGGATGAGGAGGACCAAAACCACCCGAAATACCTTGCTGTTGTGGAAAATAAATTATAACAAAGCATTATCTCTTCTCCACCCAAACAGTGGTCTATGTTTGTCAATACTACAACTGAGGAAGCTAATTCAAATCTATAGGTCAGTGGTTCCCCTCAAGAGAGAACAGAGTAATGCTGAAATTACTGGTATCTCTCTCTGGTACAGGAGATTCCCCACTGGCTGAATAATGTACCATCTCACCAAATGGGAAGGAATTGGCCATCTTCTAGCTGGTCAAAGAAATGAAGAAGTACAGTATGTTTCACGTGTTAAAATTACACGTTCCTTTTTCCCCTTCCCCAAGCTGCACACATACGCAGATTTCTAAGTCAAGACTTGAAAGGGCAATCATTTTCAGAGCAATGCCAAGGAAAGATCTAACAGTAACTTAGATTTCCGATGACTAAAGCAGAGCTATTCCAAGGGTAACTGAAGAACATAATCAGGAATGAATGAGTCCCAGGCTGTCTTCAGTAGAAGGCATTTAGTAAAGAAAACAACCCTAACTAGAGCTGCAATGAAATGTGTTTTTCTTCATTTACATCCCAACAGCCTCTCGCTCACCAGTGGCCACGCTCCACCTGTGGCAGTATCCAACTCAGAGTTGAGGAGCTGCTGGAAGCACTAACAGATGTCATCAACACAAAGCTCTGGCTGGGAGAAGTGATGGCCCCAAACCCGGGACCTCGCCGCTCCCCCTTCCTCACACTGTTGGAAGGAAGGGGAAGAACGGCCTATCCACCTCCTCTTACGTCACGTTTGGGTATGAAAAACTACTATTGCTGCATCGAAACAAAAGACGTTAAGCACATAAACAGTAATAATCAAAAATCCAGACTCAGCTCAGAGTCCATGACCATAGCTGACATCTGAGATTAAAGGATGTTCACACTTTTCTTCCCCTGCCTCTGATCAGAACCTTTGTGTTTTGCCATGAAAAGTTAGGAGCCGCAGAGGTTTTTCTTATGCAGGCTCTCCTTCTGTCTACCCTTTGAGCAGGGGACACTTTGCTCCCTCTTTCCTTCTGGGGACTTCAAGAAAAGCCAATTATTCATTCTGCAACACTGCATCTCTATAATAGCTTCAGGAACAGCTTATGGGTACAACCCTCCTGAGTATCGCTGCATTTGTACAGAGAGGACACAGCCTCCTTTAGGAGCTGCACCTGCCAAAAATACTACAGACAACAGGAACCCACTTCTCTTACCCTCCCAGCCATCCCACGGGACACTGGGGCCACCTCAGTCTCAACTGCGGCTCTAAGCACAGGCAGGCATGAGCAACTTGATTTGATTCACACAATTCTGTGGATCATCTGCTCTTCCCAGTGCCTCTTTCTGTTATGCTGGGGGCCAAAGGACCGACCTCATAGAACGGTTTGGGTTGGAAGGGACCTCAAAGATGATCTAGTTCCAACCCTCCCCGCCATGTGCGGGGACACCCCCCACCAGCCCAGGCTGACCAAAGCCCCATCCAACCTGGCCTTGGACACTGCCAGGGAGCCAGGGGCAGCCACAGCTTCTCTGGGCAAAACATGAGACTTCACGGGAGACTGACTGCCCATGCCTCCCACAAGCACTACTCAAAAATATATCATTGTCTGCTTATCATTGAGTAGATTTACTTCTCCTGGAGTTATATTACAGCATACTAGACTTTTCCATCAGGAGGTTACCAGTTGAAATCTAAGACCTGTGAAATTTACGTAGTAATAATGATACTTAACATAGAATCACAGGATGGTTTGGGTTGGAAAGGACCTCGAAGCCCATCCACTGCCATACCCTGCCACGGGCAAGGACACCCCCCACCAGCCCAGGGTGCCCAAAGCCCCATCCAACCTGGTCTTGAACACTAATACATGTTGAATCACCGTCCCTGGAGACATTCAAAAAATGTGTAGACGTGGCACTCCAGGACATGGTTTAGTAGGCATGGTGGTGTTAGGTTGATGGTTGGACTCGATCTCGGAGGTCCTTTCAAACCTCAGGGATTCTATGATTCTATGTCTAGGACATGCAAAACTCTGTAAGACGAGTCTCGATCTTGCAACCTCTCCAACCATTCTGGTGTATTCCTGATGAAATAAACCACAAAGTGCTCTAAAAGGTTTCTCACATTCTGCCAATCCAACAATACATCCTCAATCCCACTTTTGACGGAGAAAGAATCGTCGTGTCATCTATCATAAGGGAAAATCAACACGAGGACCCAAAGCAGAGCAAATTCACAACTGGGGCGCTCACAATCCATCAGCACAGCTCAGCTATCAGCATATAATCCTCAAACACCAACAAATATTTTCCCAGCGCGAGTCCGCTGCCTACTTGTCAGACTGAGAAAACATCAAAGTTCGATTGCAATTCATTTGGAACAGGACGCAGAGTATATATGGAAATAGTCTGGAAAGGGTGTATGTATGTGTGTGTGCCGGTGGATATATACAAATAATATCTATATATAAAAAAGCCTGCCTGCTGACAACACGCCGGCAGCTGTATTTTACCGATAACAGAATCCGACTGAAACGTGGGAGTCAAACAGTCATTAAAATCAAGAGAAATCAAGTGAAAAAAACCAGCCGGCAGATGTGTAAGGATATTACAACATGGAAGCACATCCCTCAGAGGATGATGATGGGTGAAACTGCTGCAGGTAAAAATGCAGACACTCATCGTGTGCTTTTTTAGCCCGATATATAATCCCCAAACACAAAAGAGGAGGAAAAAGCAATCCAAGGTGACAAAGAAAACATAACTGAGGAGCTCAGGGGGGAACTGCAGTTATGGGCTACTGATATCTTCATGATGTTTTTTCCAATCAGCTCCACAAACCAGATGCACATTATCACTGCAATTAAGCCACTTTTCTATATTTCATTCAAACCATTTTATACACAAAGCATGTGCTCTATGGGGATGTCTGAGCACATACTTAATTTGAAAAAAAAAAAGAAAAAAAGAATAAATAACCACACACACAATCACCATCAGCAATTATCAATCACCTTCTTAGAATCACAGAACCTCCCAAGTTGGAAGGGACCCCTAAGGCCCACCAGCCCAACCCCTGGCCCCACACAGGCCCAGCCCCACCACAGCAGATGGCTGAGAGCGTTGGGCAGACGCTGCTTGAACTCAGCCCAGCTCGGGGCGGTCACCACTGCCCTGGGGAGCCTGTGCCAGGGCCCCACCACCCTCTGGGGGAAGAACCTTCTCCTGATCCCCACCCTAACCCTCCCCTGGGGCAGCTCCAGGCCGTTCCCTGGGGTTCTGTCGCTGGGCCCCAGAGGGAGGAGATCAGCGCCTGCCCCTTGGCTCCCCCTCGGGAGGAAGCTGGAGGCCCCATGAGCTCTGCCCTCAGCCTCCTCTTCTCCAGGCTGAACAAGCCCAGGGCCTTCAGCCTCTCCTCATACGCCTTCCCCTCCGGACCCTTCCCCACCTTTGTTCTCCTGAGTCCCATTAGCAATGTGCTAGCTGCTTCTTACACAAGACACCCAGGACAACAATTTTGAAGCGGAGGGATCTAAAACCTACCGATTTGATAAGTGTAGTGGGAGTTAGGTACTTAGATACCCCGGCAGGCCAAGCTCAAACGGTCTCAACTCCCAGGAACTGCTGAGGACATGAACGGCGTTCAGGTTTCTAGAGTTGCTGTCTTGCTTTCATGAAGAGTTTCTTGGAAAACTCTATTCATTTTCCTTGAGCAACTGTGTCAGAAATAAAACGTTTTAACTAAAAATAACTGGGCTGGACTACTTGCTAATTTTAGAGGGTGCACTTGTGGAGACATAATAAAAAGATCAGAAAGCAGCACAAATGTTGTTCACTCCCGCTAATAACTGAGGAGAACATTACACAGAATGACAACCATAAAATCATCCAAATACTGTCTGTATCTAGCACACAACCTGCTCTCCAGATAAATATATTCATTTCAGCTCAAAATATCCATTGTTATGCATGGCTTTTGCATGAAAATGAAAGTGTTAATTTGTTGACGTTACAGGATTTCTTCAGGACTTGATCCAAACTACATTTCCAGGCAATGTTCCCCTTGCGGTACGCCCAAGGCCATCCACAGAGGATACCGTGTTATGATGCTACAGAAGCCACCAACGGAAATGATGCCCACTCCTTCCATTTCAGGCGTGGAGGATGGGCCTCCCACCTTCTGCACCTTCTCCCAGACACCTCACATGCTTTCTGCATTGACTGCAGTGAAAACCCAGATCTGGGGGGTTTGGAACGTTTTATTCTTGAGTTCAGCTGAGCTACGGTTTCAACCAGGGACGCTGCAAATCTGTCTTCAGGGACTAGATAGCACCCATCTATATTTTGTGATCTTCCCCAAGTGCTGAATGCTTTATATATATAAAACCAAAAAAACACCCACATGAGGAGAGATTTCTAGTGGAAACTTGTGAAGCGCACCAGGAACATCTCCCAGACCCATGGTTCACCAGAGCAAGAAGTTGGGCGCCAAGTGGGAGTCCCATAGCCACAGTTGGCTCCTCTTCAGCAAGGACATACACTCACACCACCACCACCTCCCTAGCACAGAGCTGGTCCCACATGGCTTTCTTGAACAGGAAAGAGACTGGGGTCATCAGACAAGGAAGACAGACACAATCCCACCGGCATTAGTTGGGAACCAGAGCTGAGCTTCTTGCTCGTTCATCAGCTGAAGTCACCTGTGCCTCCGAGGTTGCAACCCACACCGCAGTTTGAAAGAAGAGCTTGTTCTGTTTTCTTTTAATAGATTTTATTTAAGAAAGGATGAACAAGCAAACGTGCACTAAGCGAGCGTGGTTACAAGCCACGCTAGAACAGAATGATGATAAAATTGTGGCCATAACTGAGACTGAAACCAGTGAGTTTAAATAGCTCTAAATCATCAAACCATCAAATTAACACAACATGTAATCAAACTGAGTTAGGAGCTTGAAAATTAAAGGAAATTGGTCTTGCTGTGGAAGTGTGCAAGAGAGAAAACAAATCTGTTAAATCTGAGACCTGGGCAAAGGACTGCTCAGCGGCGGAGGCTCGGTCGTGCCCTCAGCACACAAGGCAGTTGAGACCGACAGTGTCTCAAAAGTTATTCCTTGTTGAAATGTCTTCAGACTTACTCAAACACTCTCTAAAAACGCAATTTTTTCCAGGATAAATAATCTAGCCACTTTATTATTTCACTAAATATCCTTTTTGTTTGATTTTTTTTTTTAAACTAATAACCAAAAAAACCCAGTACACAACCATCCTTTGACCTCAAACTTCTAGGTGTTTGATAGGCATGTCTTTCTCATTATTAAGTCACTAAGGTTCTGCAAGGCACAAATGAAGTTTGCCATGTTTCGTGTGCCCAAAAACACTGAATAAGTTCACTCTATCTGCTAAGGCTAGAAAAACCCCCAAAATGTATAAAGAAAGCGACTTCTACGAAAGAACTCAGTACAAATTAAAATTACCTAAAACACGTCAGCCTCTCAACGAGCCATAGCTCCTAACGCGGTAGGATGCCTATGCCAGGCTGAGATCTAACCAATCTTCATGTCCTTTAGAAAGACAACCTTGGCTGGGGGCAAAGAACCTCGGCACCCCCCTCAGCCTTCGCTCTGCCCTGCGGGCACGGCCCCAGACACACGCCCCCACCCCGCTTTCCTCCTCCGCGAAACAGAGCAAATGGTTCTGATTTTCTTCCGTAAAACGTTTCAACGTACGCAGATGAGTCACGCCAGGGTGCCACAATGGCGCCGGATGGACGCCATCCCTGACATACTTCATGGTTTTTTACTCTAAGATGGCATTTCAGATGTCAGACAGGCCTGACCGCCGGTTCCCCCACCCATAAAGACCGAGCGGTCTCTAAACAACTGCGTTAAGCCTTGCTCACGTCAAATATCAAGCTGTCCTGCAAAGAGGGGACCTTCGCGCCGCGTCCTGCCATCGGTCCCTGCTCCCGCTGCCTCCAGCATCCTCAGCTCGCAGCAAGCGCAAACCCAGGGAGAGCTATCGCAATGCCATTAACCCTACCAAAAAACGCCTGCAGAAAATTTCGTTCTGGTGAGGCGTCGGCACCAGGGAGCAAAGGGCTAAAAAAATTAATAATAATAATAATAATAATAAAAAAATCCCTCCTATTTCCTGCGCCTAAAAGAGACTATGACAGATCTACGTAAAACCACGTGCTTTTAAAACTGTGTTTGTATTTATATGGGTAATTAAAAGCGACGGCACACAAGCAGGACAGGTTTCCCTTCGCCCTCCCCAGCCAGGCGACGGCTGAGCAGCCAGCCGGCGGCAGAGCCGAGCGCGCACCATAGCTGACATTTTATTAACAGCTCCATTAAAATAAGCGGGAGTGCATCCAAGCAAACAATCCCCAATCAATAGCAGAGCTTAAATTAAGACCTCAGCTGAGTCGGAGAGGTGGGGCAAGACTGAAAGGCAGCCAAAGCCGCGTGGCATGTGGGCAGCATCCCCGCCCGGGGGGCGATGCCTGACTCACATCTCCGCTCCAAGCCAATAAAAAGTTATTTTAAAGAAATAAAAATAGCCCAGAAACCCACCCCAAGACGCCGCGGAGGAACGATCACCGCGGCGCAGCAGCATGGAGCAGGGGGATGGGTGCAGACGGTGTGCAAGCTCTGAGGAACAACCCTGGCTCTGCTTGAGGTGGTGGCAGCGTTCCCGTTCTCCTCGCCATGGCCAGAGCTTCACCTGCTGCACTTCAAGGGATGGAAACAGCACAGGGGGGGTGGCCAGTGTCAGGGGCAACTCTTCCCCCGCTCGCTCCGCACACAGCACGTGCGTCCCTTCGCATCGCCTTCGGCTGCCCCTTCCTTTCCCAAAGTATTTGCAGCAGCCAGAAAAGCCTCAGTGAAGTTTCCTACGCGGCTCTACGAGCCTCAAACTGCCCCTTCTCGTGGCACGAGTCGCTCCTCCAGCCAGCAGTGCCACCTCCCCGCAGCGCTTGCAGAGCCACGACCAGGATGGACAGCGCGGGAAAGGGCAGCATCCGCCCTCCCCGGGGAGGATTTACAGAACGCCTCCGATCTGCGAGCTGCGCGAACGACTTCAGTGGCGACACATTTGCTCTTCAGAGGCGTGTTGATGGCGCAGGTTCTCAGATGCAAGGCTCCTCTCACAGGGGCAGCTCAGCAACGCGTGCACAAGTAGTGGATTCATATTGAACCCATTTGGGGCTGAAAACGCCCCAAATCTGGCTCTCCTGGCCTGTGCCTCAGTGAGATGAAGAAACCCAACCCCACAGCAGCATCCGGAGGATAAAAGCCGGACGCAGCGGTACGAACGCCAGCTGTGCTGGGGATGATGGATGCACCCGAGCGGGATGGTTTGGGATAGCTGGCTCCGCTCCTTCTGTACAGTGATCGCTCCCACTCTAGCCTCCATCTTCATGCATGGCTCAAAAAAAAGGCATCGTTAAACATTAACAGTTAACTCCAGTCAACAGCGAACTCCAGTTAACTCTAGTCAACAGCGAACTCCAGTTAACTCCAGTCAACAGCGAACTCCAGTTAACTCCAGTCAACAGCGAACTCCAGTTAACTCCAGTCAACAGCGAACTCCAGCTAACTCCAGTCAACAGCGAACTCCAGTTAACAGGCTCAGGTAGATGCTGGCCAGGAGGAACAGCATCATCAAGCACTGGGTGTCCCTTGTCAGCTACTAGAAGAGCACACCCCTGATGGAATCACACGGCCCTTAACCACCAGCTAAAAGGGATAGCAGGGAGGTAATTAAAACTATGGATTATGAAATTCACTGTATTTTGCACTAATATTGCAGTGCTGTAGCGCACTGCGTACCCACTCCGGGCCAAAGCTGACTTCATCGCCACGCCCAGGATTACACACTAAAGCAGATCAGGACATTGGGAAGGGCACACGCCCTTGTGAATTCCGATTGATTAGCGCTCCACCAAAATAAAAGCAAAACAAAATAAACCCCGGGATCACGAACTAATTTGCTGTTAGCGTAAATCAAGCTGTGCCACGTTTCACTGCTGCTTTAGCAAAGAAGAACCGGGGTTCCTAAAGAAGCCGCCCCACACGCGCGTGGAGAGCTCGCACACGCATCCCACTGGCGTTTATTTCAGCCTTTCGCTAAAAGGCAGCGAGTCCCAGTCTGCATCTCCAACATTCATTAATCACCTTCCTTTGACTTTCTTCAACAGAACATTAAACGATTAAAACTTCAGCGCCGCTCTTTTCAGCACGGAGGCATCCCTTTCGTCGGCCAAGGATGAGCAGTCCGGCTGCCAACTGAAGTTAAACAAAGCAACAGGAGGATTTTAGGTAGGCGGAACGTAACGGTCCGAGCTGGGTTTTAGCCAAATTACCAGAAGTGACCCCACCGCATTTCAAAATTGCCATCTGGTCCCACAAGCAAGAACAGCACACTGATCTTCCAGGCCAGAGTAAAATGGATGGCATACAGCCTGCGCTTAACTTGCAATTAAATTTTCAGTGGCTAATGAAGCATTACTACAAACATAAGCACCCGTGGTTCTTGTCTTGGCACTGGAGGGAGGGAGAAGGGCCTCTTCAGGGGGTCTCCAGGGGAAAACCCCATTAGAGAGAGGTGGCTTTCAGAAGCATCCCTTCCTGACCTAGGGATGGTGACTTTACCAGCTGAAGAGGTTGGTTGCTCACTTGGGGTTGGACCTCTCTCTCGCTCAGCTGGCCATAAGAGAGGTTAGCTGGGGCAGCGAGTCCAGCTAGCAGGTTCCGATGGAGGCATCTCAAATTGGATGGGACAAATTAAGCTTAAACAGAATCACTGAATCTTTAATGTTGGAAAAGACCTCTCGAATCAACAAGTCCAACTGTTAACCCAACACCACCATGTCCACTAACTCCTGTCCTGCAGTGCCACGGCCACACGCTGTTTGAACCTCTCCAGGGACGGGGACTCCCCCCTCCCTGGGCAGCCTGTCCCCAGCCCTGACCCCTCTGGCGGGGAAGGGAGTTTCCCCAATCTCCAACCTGACCCTCCCTGGGAGCCATTTGGGGCCGTTCCCTCCTGTCCCATCCCTTGGTGCTGGGGAGCAGAGACCAACCCCCCCCACACACACCCCCTTCTGTCAAGGAGTTCCTTTTTCCCCCAGCAACGTCAATGAAGTTGCAGGTTCCGAGAGGCAGGAGGTGAGAGAAGCGCCCCGGCTGTGTATTCCCCCACCTTAGAGGCGCGGGCATGCAGGTTTGGGGCCAGCGCTCCCTGAGCCACCCCGCTCGCTCTCGCTCGTACTGACATCGCAGCCCGTCGCATCGAGACGTCAGTACCCGACCAGAACAGAGAGACGCCCCCAGCCCCACCACACAGCCCGCCGTGTTACAAACAGGCTTTTGCTTTCTTCGCCTCGGCAATGAAACACAAGCGTCTCCGCTTCTTCCTCCAGCTCCACCCAACGGGAACATAATGCCGCCACTGGAACACTCACCTCCCCGAGAACAACCTTCGGGCAGTGGAGCCGACACTGGTTTTCAGTAACCCTCGAAGACAAGCCAAGGACAGATTAAAAAGAGATGCAGCAGTGTAAATTTTTTTTCCCCCTCTCTCTCTCCAGTAGAAAATAGGACTTTCAAATGTAAAAATACCGACTTCACTAACTTTGTTATACAAAGCGTATTTGGGAAGAAACGTGTCATTATCATTTCAAACCGGAGTCAATGCAAAGCTTTAAACCTGGATTATTAGGAGATGCGATCGAAGGTTTGCAAACACTGCAACACACAGAAAGCACTTTTTATACCTAAAATAATTATATAATATATGCTGAGAGGAATGGCAAAAGCACAGGGTAGTTAACATCCTAAACACACATGGGAACCAAATATCAAGAATGAGCCTTTGGGATCCTCTGCTTAAGATAAGCTGCAAAGACACCTACCTCCTGGGCTGCTCGGGACTGCCAGCCAGGAGAATGAACCTACCGTGGCTGCTTCCACCTAAACTCTGCATTTGGAGATGAACAAAGGTATTTGCATCCCATGTCTGCAGTCATCAGCATGCTGGTGAAGCCTGAGGAGACCAGTCTTTGGCTTTAGGTGCTACAGAAGAGACAGGTTCAGTTTGCCAGCGGTACGTCTGCTGTTGGTCAAGAAGGTACTGCAGTACTCTCTCCAAAGCAAGTATTTTTCCCACTTACTGCAGGAAAGACACCATCGTACCCTCCCTTGCCCTCTTTGATGGAGATTAGACAGCAGGTCCTGGGGCACTCAAGCTGGTGTCGAACCTCTGCACCCACAGGCACTTGTTCAAGAGCTCTCGCACCAGCTCTCTGGCCAAGCCCATGACACAGACCATGACTACCAGCTTCAGCAACATCTGTGCTAATAGGTTTTCTGGTAGCCATCTCCTTCCATCTTGCAAACACCAGGCCCACACAGTTCATCTGCCTCTTCCTCTAGAGTTTCTCAAATACCTCAATAGAATAGAATAGAATAGAATAGAATAGAATAGAATAGAATAGAATAGAATAGAAT
>VWZZ01005007.1:8870-24645 GCA_013399095.1 Psophia crepitans
GTGTTAGGTTGACGGTTGGTCTTGATGATCTCAGAGGTCCTTTCGTACTTTAGTGATTCTATGATTCTATGATTCTATTTGCAAATTTCAATTAGGAGACTTAATCTTCATTGTCTTCTCTGTTTGAAACTCTGCAGTAACTATCATCATCATTTTCCACTAGGGCTACGAGATCAACACTTTAGTTTTTAGTATTAGCTGCTATTGCCCAGTATAAAACATTACTTGATTGAGTACTTTTTAAAAAGTGTCAGAATCATATGTCAAATATTGACTGATTTGTTGGAAAATTTCTTCAAGGTAATGTTTTTGCTCTGATTGAAATTTATGAGCAAAGTAGTTTGAAGTATCAGATGACCAGAAAAGGCTTTAATACAACACTGCATTAATATTTTCTTAATTACCTGTATCCCAAATCTAGACTACGTCTATTAAAAGAATCCACAAGTACTCTCATCTTCTCCACAGTCTTTCTATACCAATTTCACAGTGGCATGTCCGTGTAATTTGAAATTTCCTTCATAGTGATGCACCAATGGACACAAATTGCTAATTACGCAGTTTGAGAAACAACAATGGTGTTCAGCATTTCTTTAAAAATGCTGACATGTCACTTTCCACAGTGTCAGGAAATAATGCTGCTGATCAGCATAAACTACTGCTAAGTCTCAGAAATTTGGTTTTGCATAAACTTTATAGAGAGAATGTTAGGATGATAGGATTAAACTCCACTGATCTGTGCAAAGATTTCAAATTAGCAAGAAAAAGCTGGAACGTGACCAATTTTTTTTTAGTTTCTTTTTCTTTTTTTTTTCTTTTTCTGGACAGGTTCACATAAGGTAATTTAGTATTGATTCAATGGAAATAAATTCTTCCATATTTTTGTTCTCTAGATTTTCACTCTTCTCTTCTACTGCTATCCCACCTAGAAGAGGACATAGCCTGATCATGAAGGCATGTTGGCCTTGCGTTGTCTGCTATTTGTGGTGCTGAGGGTTTTTGGGATGTGGCTATGCCTGACATAACAGAAAAAGGATATAAAAGCTCTTGCCCCTGGCTTAAGTATGTAATGAAGTGACTAGGAAAGACACACAGACACAGAGAATGAAACTAATTAACCACTGAGTTAATTTAGAAAAAAAAAAATGTTGACTGCCCTAGCAACTCCTCTCCTTTTGGTCTAGCCGAGTAAAAGAAGAATGGGAATACCATATGACAAAATGGATTCTCTATATGGAATAAAGGGAACTCACTAGAAGGGCAGACGATGGCATGCTGTAATAGCTTCTAAAAAGATTCTAAAAAGCAGAAAATCAGTGCCATGTAGGGTTGAATTTAAGACTGAATGCAAACACTAGGTTGATATTTATATATGCATATGACTGGCTTTCTTAACAGAAGACAGCTTTTGATTATTCTGTCATATATCATTCTGATCCATATTGTGTTACCTATGACACAGTAGTCTTGTCTTTGCTACTTCTGGAGAATTATTCTCCCACAGGAAATTGTACTGATCTTTTGGATTCTACTAGGTGATCTACAAAAATTTGCAGATGTTCTAAAAAATTCTAAAAAGAAGCATTCAAAACATCCAGAAGGGGGTGGGGAACATGGGACAGAACAAAAAAAAACCCCTAATCAACTAAAAAAAAGCCACCCTCCCCTCCCTCAGATAATACTAAAATCAATACAATGACAGACAGTTCACAAAATTATAATGTTCAAAAGTGGCCATTGAACTGTGGAAAAATTAATTTGGTACTGTAGGTCTTAGAATATAAAATAGGCATTTTAAGAAATACCATTTTGGAGATAAAAGAAAAAAACTGTAACTCTTCTGAAACCAGGCCTTTTTATTAACATTTTACCAATACTAAGTAAATTTCAAGGGTTATAAATATGTTCTGGGTCAATTGTGAACTGTATTCGGAAAGTGGATTTTAGTTTTGAACTAGCCTTCATTTTATATCTTGATTTTACTTATGGAAATGTAACTATGTATGTTATGTTGATCTTTTCATTACTGTACATCTTGTGGGTTTTTATCATGAAGTTAATTTCAATTGTGGATTTTATATTTTCAGGTTCAAAGCCCAATCAGAATTAAAATGAGATCGGATTGAGTGTAGAAGAGGATTGAATGTAGCTGTTTTCTTTGAAAGCTTTTTAAATGGAAATTTATGTATCTAAATAACATCAAGTTCCTCTGCAATTATATTGACTTGTTCAATGGTCAGAAAGACTCACAGACTTTTGAAGGGACAAGCAATTAATTTCAGTTAAATGTATCCTATTAAAGGATTTAATGTTTTTTATACAGGTGTTATTTAAAGAACATCACCTTGTTCCTTAGAAGGAAGCCATTTTAACAGGTGAAAAAGTGATATCAAGTTATAGTACAGAGTGTTAGTACGTATCATTGATGTCACACACAAATGTGTTTCACTATTCAATGTCTATTACTAACCCTTTAAGGCCACACACACACACACACACAAAAAAAAAAAAAAAAGGAAAAAAGGGAAAACCTCAGAGAACCACAGTAAAATGAATCATGCACTTATGAAATGTGAAACTTATGGCTCAGATGGCTTGTCAACTGCAGCTTTTTTAGTCTGGGTCTGAATGACAACCATAGCTACAAACTGCCAATATTTTTTAAACAAGGATGCACTCATACATAATGAACTTTCTCCTTAGTTTTTTTTCATGTTTACCAGGGAGTGCAGTGATAGGACAAGGGTTAATGGCTTTAAACTAAAAGAGGAGAAATTTAGATTAGATGTTAGGAAGAAATTTTTCCCTGTGAAGATGGTGAGGCACTGGAACAGGTTGCCCAGAGAAGTTGTGGAATGCCCCGCCCCTGGAAATATTCAAGGCCAGATTGGATGGGGCTTTGGGCAATGTGGTCTAGTGGAGGGTGTCTTTGCCCATGGCAGGGGGTTGCAGCTAGATGATCTTTAAAGGTCACTTCCAAACCAAACCATTCGAGATTCTGTGATTCTACTTGCTGCATAGGCCAATGATGTGATTACCTGATTTGACCTTGAGAGATGAAATGAATCTGTACATAAAGTCAAGGTTTATAGCCAGGACAGTGGAAGTTCTTGAAGTTCTAAAAATGTACCATTGGAAAGGATACAATAAAACATACAGCTTTGTTCCTTAGTGTCTTCAGAGAATACATATCAGATATGCCCTTATTTTCTTATGGCTAAAACCTCCAAGTTTTGTAGAACAGTTTGTATGGAAAAGAACCACTCTAGCCTGTTGGGAATGTGAGATGTTCAGAGGTTGAAATGTGTCAATACAGTTCTGTTGGTGAATGAAATCAATGTCTATCTTTCCCTTTCTTTTAGATTGCTTTAAGAAGGTGTTGATTAAAGTATGATGAAAACTGCTGTTGCAATTAACACTAAATGAGATTTGTTAATTGGCTTCTTTTGAAGCAAACTAGGGTTTTTCTTCTGCTACCCTCTGTGCTCGTTGTGAATTGATATATGGAGTCAGGACAGTGAAAATTGACTGTGGAGGGAGAGACACTTCAAAATCCAATCTAATTACTACAGCTACAGCTGACTTCTGAATTTAAATAAATGAAAGTGAAAAGATGTTATAAACAGTACTTAAGCCAATGATTAGCCAAAGCATTATTCATGTAATATGTTCGTTTATTTAGATTTAATAAAATTGGTATATGGCTTAAAGAAAAACAAACAAACCCCTCCAAAAACAACAACAATAAAACACCAACAAAAAAAAATGGTCAAAAGACACATTATCTCCCAAGAAGGTGAATGCAGAATGCACTTCTCCCATGCAGAAAGGCAGGTTCTTTTTGCTTTTGTGTTTGGTATTTCAGTAGCATGCTGAAAATTAGAGAATAAATTATTAGAGAATAAATTAGAGAATAACACAGACTATAGGAGGGAAAGAAAAATAAGTTGCTTGTGTTTTAGTTGTGTTTTGTTAGGTTGGTTTGGTGGGGCTTTTTGGTATGTTTTTGGTTTTGGGATTTTTTTTTGTTGTTTTTAATTTGTTAATAAAGTAACTCACTTTCACCTGGAAAAAAAAAGAAAAAGCTGTTCTCAGAATTTATAATCTGCAGAACTTCTGGTACCATCTATTGCAAAGAATTTCTTAAAATTTGTATAAAGCTGTCTTCTCTTTGAGGGACCATGGACTCAAGGTTTAATAAGGCTTAAGTGCTATGAAGTATAATGCTCTAACAATTGACCCACAGACTTTAATTTCTAACCCTATGTGAGATTCTAGGCTTTTTATACTTTCTATTTAGCTTGTAAAGTGTTATCTGGCTGATAAAAAAAGAAAAAAAATCACACTCAAACAAATAAACAAAGGCAAGATAATTGGCGAGCAGTGTGTTGAGGAAAAGTGGATGTACAATGATCTGCATAGGAGGTGCATATGGACTTTTTTCTAAACTAAAATTTGAGCCAGGAGAGATCAAGGAAGAATGTAAGGGGAATGTTCTTAAATTTTCCTGTTCAAGTTATGTCACTTGCCACTACTGTGGTCAAGAATGAAAATATTTTTGGCTAGAAATGGAACCAAAATGATGAGAATCTTACTTGGCAGTCTAATTTTGAACGTGCTTACCTAATACAATGGAGTTTAGTATTCAGATTGCTTTTCCACATTTAATTATTTTTTATTTATTTAATTTTCTGTGTGTTTCATCGTAGCCGTATTAATTAAACATATTCCATTTGCAAAGAAACCAGTCAATAGGATTTGATTCATTTAGCCTCCAAATAATATGACATAGAACAACAGAGAAAATTTTTGTATGCAATGAAGAGGATTGGACAAGATGACCCCTCTGGGCTCCCTTCCAACATCAAAGATTCTGGAAAGAGGATTTCATACCTTCAGCTACAGATAAGGAACAAAAATACCCTGAGAACTGTATTCTATGTACACAGTGAGGAAATATTAATAATAAATCTCTAGCGACTTGATGCATCTCCAGGGACTTTACATTTTGACCTCCTTTAAATGCACCTAAGAATTCTTACAATAAGATCACTCATGAAGGTACTGTCATCCTAGATAACAAAAGATCCACTTTTTAAAATAAAGGATCAGATACCCTAGAATGGTCTCAAGTATTGAGGAGAAGCCAAATTAGGATATTGAATTTGACTGCAATACTGGGAAGTTACTTCAGATCCAATAAACACTCCTACCATAGTAACCTGTACAGTCTGATTATGATAATCCATTTCTATATGGGACTTCTAGACTGACCTGTGTAAAATCATAACATGTAGCCACCACCCTTCTGAATGCACAACCCTAATGTATGGAATTATTAAAAATAAGCTTTTCTGTGGTTCAATTAATCATTAGGTGCTTTAGTTTATCCGAATAAGACAAATGTTCTCTAACTGTAAAGTGTATGTAAAGTGGTCCTTTAAGATGTGGAAAACAATTGTTGGTGAGATGAATCGTACACAACATACTTCCTCTAAATATATTTGGAGGAATAATACGGGAAAATAGGAGTATGAACTACAGAAAACTTGACCAATGCTTATTTTTATTAAAGAAAACAATAAAAAAAAGGATCACAACCAATAATTCTGACAAAAATGATTAGATAGTATGAATGAAGCTGTTTATAAAAAAGAGATTTGGGTAACTAACAAATTGTAATCTGCCATAGACTGACCCTATGTTCTTCCTCTTAAAGAGACAGAATTGAAATAATGAACAGATTGTTAGCACACAGTGGTCCATGTTCCTGATTTCCTCCTTAAAATCTAAAATTTATATGAAAGCAAAAAAGTTCATAATAATTACTTATATGTTTGATGTGCCTTATAACAAAGCTAAAAATAATAAAAAAGGAAATCTAATAAAATCATAGAAGCACACAAATTACTATAGACAACAGAAAAAATCAGTGCTGTCATTACGGAACTGCATTTAATTGTTTTCTGGAAGTCAACTGTAATTTCTAACTAAAGAATAGGGGCAAAACCTGGTAAGATATCGAAGAATGATATGCTGTGAGTAAAGCATTACACAGTTAAATATTCTAAAATATACACTAAACTTCAGCCAAAGAATACCTCATTAGAAAATGACATAACTTTGCACATTTCCCCATTCTAGGGATGATTAAGGTAACTGACTTTTTAAAACTGTTTTTCACATGAAATAATTTTTTTAATTGCTTTTTCAGATAAAATGAAATTAAACAAACAAATAAACAGGAAAGATTTCTCAGCTTAACAGTTATTTTGAGAATTATGGTTTGTAAATCATGCAGATGACTATGTTTCACCATTTCCCATGGAAAAAAAGAAAGTGTCATAGGAGCCTCAAGCTCTGCTCTGGCCCGAAGGAACGTCAACTATCTGCTATTGGTTTTTTAGAAGTTATATTAATGAAATATATGCGATACTGTTTCCATATAAGCTTCTTTATTTGTATGTCTACAGTATTTTTCTCATTCTCTGTGTTTCATTAGAAGTGGTTACCATGTGAGCTGACTGCTTATTCTAATTCAGAGAGATCAGTAAAGGTTAGAAGGTGCATAGTACAATAATGCTGGAATAAAATTTCATTGATTTTGGTAGGAAGATGGTCCTATCAGCTACATCATCAACTGAGAGCAGTGTATGCTACTGTCAGTGATTAGGAAACTAAGTACTCTTCTCACTTCAGTGAAACTACACTTTTTATTTTTATTCGTGATGAGATTTTTGCCTATTATGTTTGGGGGAATTATTCAGGGAGTTTGTGTATTAGGAATATAAAGAATCCATAACAATTAAAAGGTGAAACAGGAACAGGAGTTCATCAGCACAGAACAAATCAGCAGTCATTAACCTGAACCTTTTTAAATATAGATAAACAAATAATAAGGTTATTCTGTATAATTATAAGAGTCAGATTTATTTTCAAATTTTCATTATAGAGCAGTCCTTTGCAAGTAGGTCATATTGTCAGAACAAAATGACTGAACATTTCAGTTTTATTTAGGATGGAGTTTTCCATGGATTCTGAAATAAAGTGATATCCTCTGTCATTAATTAAAAGAAGGAATATTTCTGTTTTTAAAGATTTGATATTTTAATTATGTTAATATGAAAGATCCTGAGTTCTGTTTTAAATAGATCGGTGACATTTCCAGTTTGTAGTTAGTAGATACTTATTTTATAAATTTCGTAAAGGTCAATTTTCACTTTTAAAATGTGAATATCTTCTGAAGCAAGCAACACAGTTGTTTCAGCAAGGAAGCAAATAATGGTAATTATTAACACTGGTGCTAATCACTGTCCCCTAACTCTTCTTCCTTTCAAATCATTGGACCATCTGAGTCTGATTTCTTTATTGATCCTTCACTACTAGTGAGTTGTACTTGATTTATGCAATGCTGTAGATTGAGAGCATGATCAAATATTCCAACTACATATATATTAGAGAGACAGTGACACCGGACTGTATCATTAATCTACTTTGTTCAGTATTCTGTATCAGACTAGTCCCTCAGATTGTCTAGGAAGGTGAGAAATATTTCCACAGTGTGAGAATTATGTGTAATCTGTCCAAACAGGGAGACACTTTTCACAAGAGGTTCAGACTGAACCTGACTGAAGAAATGCAGATATTGTAGTTGCAAACAACGTTCTATTTTATTTTTTTTTACTTTCTCTTAATGATTTTATGTTGTTCTTGTTTTCAGTATATCAGAACAAGAATTTACATAATGCTAAATTCCTTCATATTCCCCTCTGTGTAATTTTATTGTCTTTTTTTTTTTTAATGTTCTCTGGAGGTCATAAATTTTTCCTTCTAACTGTTATTTGTGTCTCTACTTTTTTTTTCCCAGTTTTTCTCTATTTTTTGGTATGTCATCACTCAAGACCCTTTGTCCCATTTCTTTCAGATTACTACTGTTTAACTGAGTTTTTGACCAGTATGGTATTGTGTTTACCTTTAGGTGCAGCTGTTATTATTCCTGAGATTACATATGGAGTAATCTCCTCAAAGGGGAAAATCTGAAAATCTGTTTGTACATGATGACTAAATTAACTGTGTAGAAACCAACAAGCAGAATTTTTAAGGCAAATTACATATACTGACATTAATCATGTGCCAATAAAAGGGCTGTATAGTATAAAGTTAGCATATAGCCTAATTTTTTTCTCTTGGAATTCTGACAACTTCAGCTCAGAGAGGAACTTTCTGTTTCATACTGGATTTTTTTTTCATAGTTATCCTGTGTCTCTTTACTGAAAGACTCTTCCCACCCTCCATGATGCTTAGAGGACTCTGCAGTCTGAGTAACACATACAGAGTCTGTACTCTGTAATACCTGTATCAGCCAAACACTCTCTCTCTAATGCCTTGATAGCCATCCTTCTTCTGAGTCCCAGGACAATAATAGCTTTTAGTTATGATCCAAAAAGGAGAAGGGATGAAGAGAAGATTTCTTCAACTTTTTAACTATGTGACTTTTGGGAATCCATCAAAGCAACTCCTTTAAATGTCAACAAAGTGTCCTATGATCTATTGCAAATTTAAAATGCTATTCAGGCTCTGCATTAGACTGCCAGAAGTCCCATTAGGCACAGAGTATACATTCATTACATTATAGTTGTATTTACAACATATAAAGAACATTGTTTAAAAATCCTTAGAGACATGATAAAACACATCTATATAGTTTCTTACAAATCTCTGAAAACTTCATTTAAAAATACATTGTCATATGTTGAAGTCAGACTCATCTTTCTGCACTTTTATTCATTAGCTAGAGTTTATTAGGCACCAAAAGAAACATATTGAAAAATAATTTGTTTTTTTAATTGAAGCTGAGTGTGTTATACAGTCTATGCTCTATGAGGGCAGACTGTACTCAGATTGACCTGACATTTGAAGAAAAAAGAAGAGAGCATTAAACACTATAGAGTCTTTGAGATAGGCTGTTAGAATATTGCATTTTTGCTGGGATATAGGCTAAAACACTGACACAATTATCATATTTTATCCACACAATTTATGCATGTGTGGATGAAAGCGAAAATAGTTGTGGAAAGATATATGATTGAGCTTTACAAAATATTGCATAGCATTTATAATATGAAAAAGAAGTGAGAAAAAGGAGCTGTAATCTTGATGAAGAAGGGCACAGCTGTCAGGTGTAACTGAGAGGTTGGGATGAGACACCAGCTTCTGGGAGGTAATATATTATATGCATGGAATGAAGAGATTTAAATTTGATGAAATTCAATGAATGGAAGAATATTCTGTTCAGATGACTGCTACTAAGAAATTAGAGATGTCATCAATTATTTTCTTGTCCCTGGAAAAAAAAAAAAAGCAATGTCAGAATTTTTATTGACTCATTACATGATCGAAAGAAAGAACTTCTGAAATCAGTCAGGAGACTGATGCAGAAAAGTTATGTTTTAGATACCTTTGTTTGATGTGGAAGATTCATCTCCAAGTTTTCCATTTGAATTAACACAAGCTGATCTTGAATCTGGCTTTTCCACGTTCATAAAACTTATCTTAAATGCTGACTTGTTTTTAACGAGGAATTAAATCTTGGACTTGTGACTACTACTCTTGAGAAATTAGGATAATACCCATGTAGTCTTTACCAAATTCTGTGAATATTTTCTACACTGGAACTTTGTTTAAATGGATGTATATGTGAACTTCAGATCCTAACAGTGAACATGAATCAAAGGGAAAGGTCATGGCTCAGTCACATGTCAGAAAGAGTCCTTAAGAAGCCGCCTTATTCCCAGAAAAGCCTTTCTCTGATGAAGTAGTTCTTCAGAAAGTTCACAAAGTAGATACGCTTTCTTCCTGGTAAGCCAAAAATAACTTTACTGGTAGCAATAGGCCTCTATAGATCTTCCAATTAAAAAAAAAAAAAAAGTTGGTACTATGCAGCTAGAGTGAAACTCTGCTGACCAGCCAACCAATAGAAAGTTGGGTAAAACCAGAAAACCGCAAATCCTCTGTGCATAGTGTAATGCTCCATTTAACAGTCAGACTACTGGCTGCATTAAACTAGAGTCAGATTAGGACTCTATCTTTCTGAAATGGTGAATTCATCTGCTGGGTGTTGTTGAAAGAGCAGAGGAGGAATATGCTTGGAGGTGTTTCAGCTGCCTTCACAGAGAGAAAATCTAAATGCCCTCTTTGGTAATCAAATACATTAATGAAATGTATGAGAGGGAATTAGATAGGAAAACTGAAAACAAAGAATAGAAATGCATTTCTCAGAAAAGCTGAAGTCTGTTATTCGTCTAAATATCAGTTAAATTTATTCTACACACCAGTTAAAGGCTTTGATTCCAGAAGCTATCCAGCTATCTAATGATGAAAAGTAAACAGATTATTCCCAAATTCCTGAAGCCAAACGTGAACAAAGTCCATGGAGAGACTGCCACTGACTTCTGTGGGATCATGATCAGATCCCAGAATTTTCTTTGGAGTGCTCTAAGTCAGCTGATGCTCAGTGCAGAGTTCCACAGCCCACAGAACTTAGTCATTCTGTAGTAGCTTCATAGACAAAATTTTGTATTACTTCCATCTGCATGTATTTTGGACAATTAACTCTGTTTTGCAATTAAATTAAATTAAATTGAATTAAATTAAATTATTTTAATTAAGGTCTCAATGTATCAATAGAAAATAGTCTGTGATTTGAGTGAACTCTACATATGCTGTGGTTTTGAATGTATAACATATTGTTTTGTCATATGAACTTGAGTGGCAATTTATCTTTGAGATGAAGAAAACATATCAGTGTTTTTACATAATGATTAAAATGAATTGTTTTTCAAATACCGTTTTAAAAATAGATTTGGGTTTTTTTATAGAGCATTTCAATGGTAAACTCTCATATTTAATTATATAACAAATCTGAATAGGAAAGGCATTATTTCCTCTTAAAGAATGAACATATCATTTTCATCTGTTTAGTGAATAGTTCAAAATATATTAGTGATGAGTTATGGTTACTTTTTAATATATTGGGAAAAAATACAGAATTACAGCCTAAATATTTATGCTCATAATTTTATATTTTTTTTCTTTTGTGCACTTTCACAGAAGCAACTACAATATGGTGCCTCTTTAAGGCATTAACATATAGAGAAAGGACTATTTGGTATATTAGGTCTTAGTATAATTGAAGATGTTACACAATACTTTCACACAGGGAAACTGACACTGATATATTCATTTCTCAATCCAGTGCCTTTGAATATTTATATGTGGATAGCATGCCACATGATACATAGCAGAGCTCCTAGTGGAGCCTATGACCTAGGCTGAAATCATATGGCTGAGTATTCTCATATCATGTTCTTATGCTCTTCTGAGAGGTCTTCTGTTTTGCCTGCATTGCCCTTGACTTTTCATTTGAAATAAATAAATAAATAAATAACCTTTGAAATAAGAGACACATTTTTAATATACTCATCTAACATTAAGAAAAAAGTCATTAAGCATAAGATGAATATGATATTGGAAAGAAAAATAAAAATCAGTCAGTAATTTGAGTTCCAGGCACCTAAGACCTACTTATTGATAAAAACTGTAGGAATTAATCACTTCTGTCTGTGAAATAAATTATTTGTAAAACACTAAACTCTGTGTGTATCCAAATTAAATACTATGAGTGAAACCTTCTGGGTGCCAAGGGTGCACCTGAATCTATTGTTCAGATCATTAATAAAAAACAGTAAACCTTATTAGCCCTCTCATAGCAAGAAAAGGAACAGCAGGCCACATGACACTTCAAAGGTCAATATATCAAGTAGACCAATTGAGAGATAGTCTGTGTCAGGGAAAGCTTTACACACATACACACACATGTGTGCACTCACACATCTACAGATCCCTCAGACATGCCCCTAGCTTCACTCAACTGAGCTGAGGTGAAGCTGATTCTAGCTCTAAACAGCCTTATGTTGGGCACCAATACATAACCTTTCCCTAGTTTCCTCTGTCTCCAGGTCATGTCAAGGAGTTGCCTAACACTGTTTCCCCTCATCTCCACTACTCAGGGTTTTATAGCCCCATGTTGGCACATGACAGCTATCAAATCAGTCCATGACCAGTCATGTTGTACCTTCCCAGCAGTTTCAGGTGTTGCTCTCCTGTCCCACGCCCATCCCAAGGCTCCTCACACACAGATCTCCCTTGCAATGCCATTGGCTATAGCTCATCATATTCAGTCTCTGAGTTCTCAGTCAAGGCAATGTCATGACGCTCCCATTACTGGCCTCTTGAAGAGGAAGAGTATTGATGCTTAAGGAATACCAGTAGCATTCAATTGTTAATTGGACTAAGAGCAAGGTCTTGCTAAGGTGAAAGCACAGCATATAGTAAACAGTGCTCTCCACTTATTCACAGAGCCAGTCATTTCATTTTAAGAAGCAATCAAGTTGGTTAGGCACAATTAGCCCCTGGTAAATCATCTTCGCCATTCCTAATCACATTTAGCATAACAAGTGGAGAAGAAAATTATGGGCACTCAGTCCTGAATTAATTCTATTAGGTTTTCAAGCTTTCAAAATTTTGGCAAAATTGAAACTTTATCAAGTATTAATGTAGGTCAAACCCAAAGTCATATAGGAGAGAATACAACTGCTTGTCAGAACTAATGGAGTTTATGTACATATTATATGTCTATGGCTAGTAGATATTTGACATAAAATTCATTACTTGCAGTCATGTTGCTTGCCAGAAATGAAAGAAGCATTTTTTTTTCATTGTCTTTTTACTTTTTCTTGTTCCTATCATTTTGGTGTTCGGTGAATTCATATGGAAAAAAAAAAAAAAAAGCAATGTTGTATATAAAAATGAGTTATTGAAAACTCTTGTGTTTACTTGTCACATCTACTAAATCATAGTTTTGTTTAAATGATATTTGACAATTAAACAACTAGATTGTGATAGTTTGGCTCATGTTTTCCATAAGAAAAATTCAAAAGTTCATTAACCCGTTTAACCTTTTCACTGCTGTTACTGCCATATTTTACTACATTGATGATGGTACAAAGCAATGAAAACATCAAAGCATGTTTGGTATATAACAGAATCTGGTGATTGAGTAGCCGATGAAGGGAGTGTCTGCTGGACCTGATACCTACAAACAATGAGTAACTGGTTGGTGATGTAAGGCTGGGCTACAAGAACCATGAGATGGTGGCGTTCAGGATCCTGAGAGGGGGAAACAAGGCAAAAAGCAGGGTCACAGCACTGGACTTCAAAAAAAAACCCCAAAAACAGATTATAGCCTCTCAGGGACCTGAGAGATCCCTCTTGTCCTGATGACTATGTCCAATAATTTTAGTCATAGTTCTCCTGTCTAATTTTAAATTTTAAATTTGGACCTATTTTAAATTACGGTTCTGTATTTTATAATCCTGAGCAAATGTCATAAAAATAATTTTTTTAATTTATTTGTAAGATACTATTATATTTAATACTCTTGGTCTTTTCCAATCCAGAAACTTGGTTGAATTTCAGTGAGTTCAGTCCCTCCATGGAAAAATTTTCTGTTTTCTGGTATGGACTTTCAGCCGGCTGAACATGAACCAGCAGTGTGCCCAGGCGGCCAAGAAAGCCAATGGTATTCTGGTCTGCATCAGGAATGGCGTGGCCAGCAGGAGTAGGGAGGTGATCATCCCCCTGTACTCGGCTCTGGTGAGGCCGCACGTCGAGTCCTGTGTCCAGTTTTGGGTCCCTCACTACAAGAAGGGCATCGAGGCCCTGGAGCGTGTCCAGAGGACAACAAAACTGGTGAAGGGACTGGAAAACAAATCTTATGAGGAGCGACTGAGGGAACTAGGGTTGTTCAGCCTGGAGAAGAGGAGGCTGAGGGGAGACCTGATCGCTCTCTACAACTACTTGAGAGGAAGTTCTAGTGAGGAGGGTGTCGGTCTCTTCTCCCAAGTAACAAGCGACAGGACAAGAGGGAATGGCCTCAAGTTGCATCAGGGGAGGTTTAGGTTGAATATTGGGAAAAACCTCTTCATGGAAAGAGTAGTGAGGCATTGGAATGGACTGCCCAGAGAGGTGGTTGAATCACCGTCCCTGGAGACGTTCAAAAAACGTGTAGACGTGACACTCCAGGACATGAACTAGTAGGCATGGTGGTGTTAGGTTGACGGTTGGACTTGATGATCTCAGAGGTCCTTTCCAAACTTAGTGATTCTATGATTCTATGACTTCAGAAAAATACATTATTACAAAAGTCTTTTACTATCAGGATTGCAAAAAGAAGTATTTTAAAGATGTTATGCAGTCAAAATGTTAAAAAATACATACAAACATAAGTAAGACAAGATAAATATATAAAAAGGATTAATCAAATGCAAATTTTTATTGTAATAAATTAGATGCATTTTATACCCTATAGGTAGAAATAAGTACCACTGGATTTTAAAACTGGGTATCTGTCCTAATGGTACTTTATTCCTGATATTGACTGTACTAGATATGTATGGTGACTAAACCAGATATTTATAGTACAGGGGTTTAAAGTTAGGCAAGATGAAATTGTGCATCTATTACCTTTACTACCCTTACCACAAAAAGCCATTTACTTCCAGCTCCAACAAATGCAAAAAAGTAGTATTTTGCCTAGCTTCAAACCTATGCTTTCAAGCATAGCTGCAAACAGTGACATAAAAAATGTTATGAAGGATAATTCTCAAAACAAAACTCATTTGTATCATGGGCATATGTATTAATATGATATCAAAGTAAACAAGACAAGGTTGATACTTTTCAAATTTAAATAAGTTTTTCTGTATTTTGAACTATATGTACTAACAGTTTGACAACAAGAACGGTAAGGAATGTTTAATTTAATTTCTTATTGCTGTTTTAAGAATGAATAAGTAAACCATAAATTAATTTAATTTTTAATAAATACAGATTTTTTTTAAAATTCCTTTTGTATTAATTCATGTGACTAGAAAGGTATTACTATGCTAAATATAATTTTGGTGATAGCTTTGTTAAAAATTATTCCTAAATTGACAAAAGGAAATACAACTTCAACGTAATTTCAGAAAGTTTATATTTCTAAGTACTGCAGACAAGTAATAAATACCTAAATGCTTCCCTCAGCCATAAGCTTAATCAAGTACAGATATAGTTTTGCTTGAATATGCCCTCAGTCTAACATGAATACTATTAATATATATCTGCTTATTTTTTATATATCAGAGAGTCATAGAATCATTAAGGTTGGAAGAGACTTCAAGGATCATCTAGTCCAACTGTTCCCACCACCACCTATTACCATGTCCCTAAGTACCACATCCAACCTTTCTTTAAACACTCCCAGGGACGGTGACTCCACCCACCTCCCTGGGCAACCCGTTCCAATGCCCGACCACTCTTTCCAAGAAGAAATTTCTCCTAATCTCCAACCTAAACCTCCCCTAGCACAACTTACAGCAGTTCCCCCTTGTCCTGTCGCTAGTTATGTGTGAGAAGAGGCTGATCCCCAGCTCACTACAACTTCCTTTCAGGTAGTTGTAGAGGTCAACAAGGCAACAAGGTCTCCCCTGAGCCTCCTCTTCTCCAGACTAAACAAGCCCAGTTCCCTCAGTCGCTCCTCATAACACTTGTGCTCCAGACCCTTCACCAGTTTCTGGACACGCTCCAGAACCTCAATGTCTTTCTTGTAGTGAGGAGTCCAAAACCAAACACAGTGTTCGAGGTGCGGCCTCACCAGGGCTGAGTACAGGGGGAC